>PVKA01005596.1:0-12279 GCA_004027165.1 Ctenomys sociabilis | reverse complement strand
ATGAAGAAACTGGGGGTTTTGCAGACAGACCAGGAGATATGGTAAGTTTATTTCTGACAAGTTTGAGTAAGTTGTTTTCAGTTACGGGTTACCTTCAGGCTTCTGATGATTACCAGAAGTAGATCTGGTACACCTGGTAAACAGTGCAAGCCTTGCTTCGAAAGCAATATTTACTATAATGTGTACACCAAGATAGGAATTTCCTATTACAAGAAGCATTTGAAGTCGTTTAAGTGGATAATTATAGCATAATTGGCGTATGAGTTTTTATGGTTGTCTTCATTTATAGTGTAAGTCCTTGTGTTTTTCTTAAATAGGTGGACCCTTTTCATACATTATTTGGCATTGCTGGATTGTCACTTCTGGGAGAAGAACAAATTAAACCTGTTAGTCCTGTTTTTTGCATGCCTGAAGAAGTGCTTCAGAGAGTGAATGTTCACCCCGAATTAGTGAGTTAGGTTTGTTGATTCACAGTAAAGTGTGTAGTAGTTAATGCCATATCAACATTTCTGTATTTTAAGTGCTTATTGAACCTGAAAATGTCTACTGTTAATATTTTGTACATTGTGTTAAATTTATTCTAATTATACATACTGTAAAATAAAATATTGTATTGTATTTTCAGCTTTAGATTTTCTCAAGTGCTGTTTTGTTTGGTATGTACATGTATCTTTTATGTCTGCATAGTAAATTTGAGAACGAATTTTCAGCCTTTTTTTTCCCCATGTGTCCTGTGATTCAGTGTGAATTGATTTTTGGCAATCATGTTACCGTTAAAAGTGGATAAATCTCATCAAACAAAAGTGGGCAGTTAGATGGCTGAAATACGGGAACTAATTTATAGGTTTCTACTTTGGGTTGGTGACAGTTTATGTAAATGGCAGTTTACCATACCAACAATGACTGCTAGTTTAGACTTCACCTCAGACCATTTTATTGTTCATTACTGAAGAGGTCCTCCTAGTAATGAAACAGTTGGCAGTTGGCACAGAGGGACATCCCTAGGAAATTGATGCTTTCATAGTCTGTATTTACTAAGGTAATTACTAGAAATTAAATATACTTGATCCTGTGCTGTATACTTAACCCCGGTTGTGGCTGGTCTCTACCATTCCGTGACAGCCATATGGGTGCAATTTTGTGATAATGAATTTTGTCACAGAACCTTGGCAGGCACTGGTAATTTCAATATTGAGTAGATAAAAATCTGGAGATAGAAGTGACAGAATCAAGTGTTCAGAAAATGACTTAGCTATGCTCTTTGGAAGACTGGGTTCTTAAGAATTGCGGCCATCCGCAAGTGAAGGCTAGACCTCCCAGGGATCGCTGGAGCTAGTCCTCAGGTGGGGATCGAGGGCCCGTTGGGACCCGGGCCCTGGGGTGCGCATGCGCATCTGGCTCACTGTAGCGCCCCCTTCCGGCTTCAGTCCACCGCCCACGGGGCACCGAGGAACGTGACTTCTGGACCCAGGAGGCCCCAAAGGCCCACGGGGCACCGAGGAACGTGACTTCTGGATCGGGGAGGCTCCAGATATGCAGAGGGCGAGCGCCTCCACCACCCCCTCGGCCCCAGCAGTGTCTTCCTCGTCGGGAGGGCCTGCCTCGCTGCGGCCGCGACCCCTGCTCGGGCCCGAGGCGGCTTCTGCTGGCTGCCCCTCAGCGCAGGCCTCCACGTCCTCCCTGCTGGGCTCGTCAGGAGTTGCGGGGGACCGCAGCGGTAGCAGCAGCAGCGGCGGTGGCTGTCCAGGCCTTTCGGAGGGCCGCCCGCGGGTGCCAGGCAAGGGCGGGACAGGCTGGCGGCCGGCTTCTCAGCCACCCATTGCAGTCGCTGTAGCGGGGAGGCCTCAGTAGTTCCTCCATGACTTCCTGTGGGAATGGAAGGGCGGGAGGCCCGGGCGCGGTTCCCAAGGTCGTGACCAGCTTACCCCACCCAAGGGCTTCCTGACAGGAGTAGTGAGGTGAACAGTGCCTGCGGAGTGTAAACTCAAATCCTAGGGTCCCGTGAAAATAAACCGAACATTACGCCTCCCCCGGGTGAACCTAGTGGTGCAAGCCAGTATTGCCAGCACTCCACAGGAGGATCAGAGGTTTGATCCCAGCCTGTAGTAGTGAGACCTGTTCTCCAAAAGGGGTTGGAGATGGGAGTTCAGTACTGAGATCCTGGTTCAATCCCCTAAACTTTAAGCTTGAGTTTAGTTTAACGAAAAGCAGGGTATGCTCACCTTTCTTCCTGCTCTTGGGAGACTGAGGCAGGAAGACCACTTCAAGGCCAGCTTGGGCTACATAGTGATACCCTGTCTCAAATAAATAATAAACTATATTGAAGATTAGACAAGTGATTGAGTTAAGCAGAGAGATAAATTTGAACATAATGAGGGAGGTATCTGTCCATTTTCCATGGACACATTAAGAACGCAGTAGGAGCAGAGTGTGATGTGCTTGTAATCCCAGCACTTGGAAAGCTGAGGCAGGAGGATCATTGTGAGTTCAGGGTCAGCCTTGATTACAAAGTGAGCTTGAGGGGAGAGACGGAGGGAGGAAGGGGAAGGGGAGGGAAGGAAAAGGCAATAGGAGTTGTAAAGGCAAAGCTGAAATAGGAATTTAGGAGTATAGGTAATATCTGAGCTGTGCATTGTGTGTGAAAAGGTGGTGTTGCTTTAGCCATAAGTGGAGAGTAGCAGTATACAACAAATAGTTCTGCCTCTTCTCCAACATGGGTCACTGCAGACACATGTGCTTTTGACTTAAGTTTATGACTTGGGTGACAGGATGTCAGATGGTTCAGTTCATTATGGTTGGTGATAAAAGTTTCAGGGGAATGATAAATTCACTTCTGGATATTTAGAAGTTCTAGGAAGATATATAAAGGATTATGTTCAATAAATAGATATAGTGATCTAGAACTACACTGAGAACTTTTCATGAGGATAGAAATGTTCCATATCTGTCCTCTGTAATACAGCAATCATAGCAGAAAGTGACTTAATAATTTGAAATGTAGCTAGTACAACTGAGAAATTAGCAATTTCATTTCATTTTTAATTAGCTCATGTGGCTAGTGGCTACTATGAAAACGAGGTATAGTACTAAGAATGGTTTTGTGTTTTTAAAGATTTGAAAAATCAAAAGTGATGTGTGAAAATTACATGAAATTCAGATTTAAGTATTCTGTGAAGTTTTATTGAAACACAGCCATGCTCATTTATTTACATATTCTTTTCTTTTTCTTTTTTTTTCTTTTTTTTTTTTGCGGTACCAGGGATTGAACTCACGACCCTGCCCTTGCCAGGCAGGCACTTATTCTACTGACATTGTCAGATACAAAAGTTACATTTGATGTTATATGTCTTGCTTTATCTTGGTCTTAACCAGCAGAAAAGTATAAAAGCGATGTATGAAAAAAGTAAAGCATATTAATATGCTGAGCCATAAAAGGCTCAAGTCAACAACTTTTGACATTGCCAGCCCTATGGAAAACCGACTACTATTATGGTTTACTGCATTATATTGGATTATTTTGCTGAATTCATGCACCTACAATATTTAAATGGCAAGGGGATACACTTCTCTGACAAAACTAAACAAAAAAAGGGGATACAAATGAAGGAGCATTTTGTATCTGTATATACAAAATAGGATAGATACACAGCTACTTTCTTTTAATTTAGTGAGAAGAAAGATTTGTACTAATACTGTTTGGACAAGATATCATGTCTGCATCTTTTACTATGAATAACCACTACAAAGACAACAATATGCAGTTCATTATTTATTGAAACTGCCCTATTAATTGGTATTGAAACTGTCATTGCTATTTTTTCTCAATAAAATTAATTTTAAAAAAGACCAAAATTGGAGCCCACAAAGGAAACCTTTAAATAGTTTAAGGAGAATCAAGGTATTCAGTTGTCCAAAGGAAACAGGAGAAAACAGATCCCCTCCTTTTATCCCCCCCAAGGACTTTTTTGTGTGTGTGCCAGAACACTGTTTGGCTTTTTATGTACAATGTTTTAGACTTAGAAATATTTTAAGATAGGGACTGGAGATATAGCTTAGATTATGCCGGGCAGGCTCAAGGTCCTGAGTTCAATTTCTGGTACCAAACAAAAGAAGAAGAAACATATAAGGTACGTAGGGGCTGGGGAGATGGCTCAGTGGAATAAGCACTTCCCTGGCAAGTGCAAGGGCCTGAGTTCAATCCCCAGTTCCTCAAAAAAAAAAAAAAAGGTAAGTAATTTATATTAACAGGTGAGTACCTGAAAAAGAACTGAGGCCAAATAGAGTTTGAAACTGTTTAAAACACAACTTGCATGGCAGAAGTTTCATTGAGGAATTCAGTGGAGGAATAGGGGGCTCACACTATACAAATTAATATGTCTAGCATAGTCTAGTGTTTAGAAGGCAATTTATGATTTTTAGTAAGAGTAGTCTTAATTTATAAAAGTATAAGTCATATTAGCCATATTTTGGTTCCAGATTATGTTACTAAACTTGTCATAACTTGTTTTATTAAAAAAATCTTTATCACATATAGCAAATGGACATAGTATGTATATTGGGGTTAATATGACATTATGTAATTCTAATCTTTAATAATGAATACTTAATTGTTCAAATTTAGGTTCCCACTTTGGAAACCAAAGATCTTATGCAGGAAATCTGGTTACATCAAATTTTACTTTTGGTACCAGCTCATCTTCTGCACAAGAAACTCATTGTCCCCAAGTATTTAAAACTCCATTACCTACGGGAAATCCCCAGAGATCAGGTTACAAAAGTTGGACACCACAAATGGGGCATTCAGGTAAAAATAAGTAGATTTATTGCAGTGATTTTTTTTTTAAACATTGAAAGTTTTATAAATTGTAAATTAGGGCTGTTCATTTGAAGTTATCTGACACTCATGTGGATGATTGAAAGATAAATATTTACCAGTTGGCCCATATCTATAATCACAGTCTCTATTAATAAGGCTATTCACAGTTCTGGTATTATTTGTTACTAAATTCCTACCACCAATATTTTAACTATTCTGACAAGAAAACATCAGAAACAGATCTCTTTTACATGACATGTATTTATATTTAAGAGCTGATCTTCATAAAAGTATCAAATGTTTGTTGATTATGAGACAAGTATTGGTAAATAACCTGGGCCGGCCTTGAACTCCTGCTTCAGCTTTCAGGTAGCTGAAATTACAGATGTATGTCACTGCATGCAGGAGTGGTGTTCTGATTGTTTGTTTTTGTAGCCATATTTAAGTTTGATTTAAATCTACTAGAGTTTCTCTATTGCTTGGTTTAGTTTTGTTTTGAGATAGGGTCTTACTGGGTAGTCCAAGGCTACCTCTTGCTCAATAGGTAGTCCAGGTTGGCATTGAACTCATGATTGTGCTGCTTCAGTCTCCATCTACTAGAGTTTCTTAAGAGATAAATGAGTGAAATAGGGTTTGATGCATAATTTACTGTTTTCTAGGGTACATACACAGAAACTAAGGCTGAGCTGCTGAATGAGTAGTATAGTCACCTCTTCTCTGCCTGGGCCTCAAGATATATTCCTAAGCCATAGTTATTGCACTTTTAGTTCAGTGGTTGGAAAGGGTTGAAGGTGTGGGCCCATGGTTATGTAGTTCAGGATAGATGGATCAACTGCCATGTGTGGTAGAAGTGCTTCACTGATATTTGCTGACCTTATTGAAGTCTGGAAGTAGGCTTTGAGACTGAGGTTAGTGCTGATGAAACTCCAGGGTGTAGTAGAACTACTGCTTGCTTGTAGTTGCTGCTTGCTGTGGTGACATGTTTTTCTCTGGATGAGATTTGGGAGTGGGCTTTGAGACAGTGAGAACACTGTTTAAGCTCCCACAGTGCAGCAGTTAGTGCCTGCTTTGTGTACTTGCAGAGGTGGTCATGTTCCTTCCTCTTTAATTACAAGAGTCATGTCTTGGCTCTTTGGTCTTCCATATAAATTTTAGACCACCAGAAAACACATTGTTAAATTCCTGAATATGACAGACTTCTCTATTTACGGAATAGTGTACTCTGGGTTTGTGGCAGAATCAGATCACCATGAGATTCACTGCCCCCTCATACACTGATGACTCACAACGCTACAATAAAAGCTGTCAGCAAAGCACCCTAACTTCTGAAAGTTTCACCTACTGCCCTAGGGTTTGAAAACATACTGTAGTCACTTTAAAGAGGAAATGCTTACAGGAATTCTATCATCCGTTGCAATCCCTGTGTTAAAGGATGAATTTGGGGGCCAGGAATTTAGCTAAGTGGCACAATGCCTGCCTGGCAAGTAGGAGATCGTGAGTTTGATTCCTGGTACCAAAAACAGAAAAAGAGGATAAATTTGGAACTCAATGATAACAAATTGACAACTTCTCTTACTCTTTAGTATATTTAACTTCCATATGTATTCATCTTCCACCCGGAGAAGGACAAACACCCGGCAAATCACAACTACAAGTAGGTAATAGTTCTGCTGCACTTCAGAGTTTAATCATCATTCATGATGATTAAATTAAATCATCAGTCTCAAAGCCTACTCCTAGATACCAAGCAGGAAAGTTGATAAAGGATTCCTTTCTTACAGTGAAACAGTTCTGTATTTCTACCTCATGAATCACATCTATCCTTCAAAGTAAAGTTCTCACTTTACTCCAAATGAGAAGATTCAGTCATAACAGTGACTACTATAGTGATTTTATATTATCTAAAATTTAGTCTTGATGCCATTGAATATTCTGTTACCTGAGTCTAAACTGTAAAATCAGTCTCCAGGAAGTGGTTATGCAGTGTCTGGCAGGGATCTTGAGGGCTAGGGTTTTCATATGACCCTCTGGCCTTCTCTGGCTTGTCTCTAGGGCATCTAGTGAGTGAAGAACAAGGAAGTGGGGCAAGGCTATGTCAAAGCCACTGGGGAATATGGGGAAGTCAGGGTCTGGCAAAGAATGAGGAAATCAGAAATGAAAGTAATACAAAGCAAAGGTTTACTTTGGATATTGCAAGTGCAGGGAAAAGCTACCTTGTGCTACAAGATAGGCAGCCTTCAATTGAGGTATCCATGGGCCTTTGGAAAGGCATATAATTATAGGGGTAAGATGGTTTCTAAAAATAACTTTCATTGATTAGTGAAATTCAGGCTAATCAGGGTCTTAGCCTTTATTTCTGGAGTGAGAGCTAGGGGCAGATAGTATGTGTAACAATTTCACAAGAGCTAACAATCTCAAGTATATTGTGTACAATCTGCATGTAGTCATTTTTATAACCATCAGCTACCCAAGTCATGCCTGTATACCCCTGTACCTGTCCCTACATTCCCTCCTCTGACTCAGTCATCCTATTGCCTTAGAGTGGGGAACAGGACAGTGACTGCTCTGGTTGTTTCCTGGTGGTTAGGGGTTGCTGGAGGGGGCAGGTGATATCAGTTGAGTGACAGTTTAGGTGACTGTCATGGAAGCAGGCTGGAAGCTCCATGGTAGATTCCAAATGTGGGCCCAGCTGCATTTTAATAGCATTGATTCACTTGAAATGAAACAAGGCAGTTAAGCGTGCAGGGGCCAAGAAAGCACAATAAAAATAAAAGTATTAGTGGAAGGACCCAGGCTGAGGCAGGAGGTAACCATGACTTAATCTAGTTTAGCAGCTCACATTGAGGAAGTGGCCTACTTCAAAGGACACTTGAAGAAGGGAATGACAGCTTCCACAGACCTAATTGTGAAACTGCAGGCTGTGAGCTGGGTTGGCTGCTCCAACAGAGGCCATGTCTGTTTTCCTTAAAGGGCCTGGTGTCTTATCCTATCTAAGGATCTCAGTTGTTGCTGTAGTTTGTAGAAAATAAGCTCTAGCATGATTTCTTTTCAGGATGCTTGTAATACAACTCCTACCCTAAAATTAAGCCCCAGTTGATTGTCAGCCAGATGCATTTAGTGCATCTGTTGCAACACATGATGGATGTATTGAATTATATAATATTAATATATAATTCAATATCACTTAAATGATAATATAAATTATAATTATTTGTAAATATCCATGTAGGCATCACCTTTGGATCAAAGGTAAATGCCTGTGAACAGATAAAGTTGAGATTTACCTCTGAATTGAGCACAGACAAGGAATGAATAATGTGCATGCTTGATAACAAAGCAGTGTAGTTGTTTCTAAGTGAATCTTTATGATTCAGTACTTCTTGTTTTGTAATGTTAATACTTAATGCACTCCTATGAAATAAAGTTTGGTGCCTGAAATTTTTTGTCATTTTTGTGTAGTGCATCATTCTTAATTATCATTTTTGTGCCACTTCTCTCCTACGTCTTCAATTAACATTTGATTTAATGGCAACTTTGTGAAGCCCAACCTGCAAGAAATTGTGACTTGGGTGAAGAATTCATGACATAAAGTCACTTCCAGCAGTGCTGCCAATGTACCTCAGGCAGGTTGCATGGACAAGAAGTGTTCACTTAGGGAGTGCCAAGGCTGGCCACGAGAGATTGGGGCCAATGGAGAAAGTGGAGAAAATGGAGTTACAAGAAATTTAGGCTGGAATGCAGGATTGGGAGAGTTATAGTGGTGTTCCACAAAGAGATGGCATGACTGCTTTTGGATAAATAATAGATTTTTTGCACAAGAACAAATGTAAAGTTTTATGCATGAAAACAATAAGGCATTCTCTTAAAATAGGTTCTAGTGTGCTTTTTTGGAGCAAAATTATTATAAGACCCAATCTTAGTTTTGGAGAGGTATGGTAAAAAGCCTAGAAAAAATTCTCAAAACTAGATAATTTTGGTTTATATAACTGCTCATGGGATTGTAGCTGATATTTATCACTTCTTTCTCTACCCACTCTATATTTCTCTTATCTTCAGCAATAATGAGGTTGTAACCTAAAGGTAGTAACCTTCATTCCTGAAGGGCTTGCCTCATTAGTCTCTCTGCCTTTAGTTGCTGTACTTTTCCATTAACCTTCACCATTGGTGACACTAAGAAGTCCAGAGAATCCCTGTTGGTTCCAGTCATAGTCTTTACTTCCATTGTCCATAGTAACATGTTTTCCCTTTGGTAATCAGAACTGAGCACTCTATCCATGAATTAACCTTTAATTTTTTGCATACTAGCCCAGCTACAGAAGTAAGTAGCAAAGATAGCTAGATGGAATATCACCTTTCCGTTCAGTAGAATCATTGCTGTGCCTCTGGTGAGAAATCACTGACCTTGTAGAAAATAAGATTTCCACATCAGATTTTCACAGTTTATAGAATGGACTGAAAAATTTTCAGATGGTTTAGTAGATAAAATGGAGAGAGGAACCACTCCAACTGGATTCCCATATTCTTATATTCTGGCTGTGGGAGAGACTGCATCATGATTCCTTTTTCAAAGTATAAGCTTTGTGCTGAAGACAGAATCCATCCTTTCAGAGTGTAGTCTTCCATGAGTCCTCTATAAGTCATTCTGCTTTTCAACTAAGGCAGATGCTGTAGATGTTTGGCTATATGGTAGCCTAGCTGATCCTATGGGTGCAAATCCACTGATGTACTGCTGCTTTTGCTATGATGTGAATTCTTTGGTGGCAGAGTATCATGATGGTGGTTAAGATATTCTCTAAGTTCATGAATGGTGATGCTGGCAGAAGCATAATGGGCAAGGAAGTTAACTCCATGTCTAGGTTATGATTCTAGCTAAGGAGAACAAATGTCTACTCTCTTCATGGTGGAAAAAAAAAAATCCAAGATAAATAAATTACCATCAGATTTCAGGCTGTTCAGTCATGAGGGATGATGCTATATCAATAATTTAGTGTTGGTTTCTGCTATTGGCAAATTAAGTGCTCACCAGTGGGTTTAGCTAGGTCAACTTTGGTTAAGGAGTTCACGTTGAGGCCCTAATTCTTGTCACTATGGCCGTTTGATAATGGATCTATTAAAGAATCAGCGGGGATAGCTGGGAACAGATACTAACCAGCATCTATAAAGCACATTGTATGTTTACCAGATTATTAAGTGTCTACAGTGGATGTCCTTTACTAAGTATTTACAGGGATAGACGTATTTTCTAACTTCGCACTGTTAGAGATCCATCCATATGTATCACCTGATTTCCTTATCACCAGTTTTTTTTTTTATCCTGTTCCTCCCAAATCCATTATCCAGGTAAACCATGTAGCAACTGCCCATGAATGAATCTAAATTTGTGCTCTGGCCATGTCATTCCATTTTAGACATAGTGGATAATCAGATGATTGTGAAAGTTCTGCTCAGATGGAAGATCAAATTGAGCAGTACTCAGTAAGTTAGGAGAAATAGTAATAAGTATCAGATATTTCAATGAAGGACCAGTTTCCTAGCAGAAATTCAGTGAAGGAAATTATAGAAGAAGATTGTATACATACAAATATAGAAGTTAAGATATCAAAAAATCAAGATTGGCAGCAACTATAAATTGTTACTGATTTATAAAATTCTCATCAAACATTGAAAACATTAGGTGATAGTCAATTCAATAGTAAGTTTTAAAAATACAGAGTTAAGAGGTAGTCCACTAAATTAGCTAACAAATAATTTCAGAAATTAGTGCTGAGGGTACAGTAAAATTGGCTTCTCTCATATCGTACTGATGGAATTAAAACTTGGTGGCTTGCGAAGAAATTTGGCAGTATATATGAAAGAAATTTGGCAGAAATCATCACTTCAGAAGTGGTAATTTCTTGTTCTAGTAATTTAACTTCTAATGATACATTTTAAAGAAATAAGAAGCCCAGAAATTTTATTTATACACGAAGATGCTGATTATTATTTATCACAGAGTAATAGCAGCATGAACTCTTTGTTTAGTTTTACAGATGTCTTTTGAATATACTGCATATGCACTGGAACCTGGTGCTTCTTTTCTAATCAACAGTAGGGAGGTTAGAACTGGGTGTGATAGTGCACACCTAAGGTCCCAACAACTTAAGAGTCTGAGATGGGAAGAAGATTCTCCAAGCCCACAAGTTCAGGATCAGCTGTGGCTAGAAATTGTTTTAAAAAAGATCAGTGATTGTATGGTATAGCAGAGTTTACACTGATTCCTGTATAGTAAATATTAACTTAATCACCATGCATATATAATATAGTTTTCATGAGGAAAGGTTTCTGAGATTTTAACATAATAGATTTTTTTTAAAAACTCTTGGCTGTTGCCTCAGAGACTGTAAATGATAGCTATTTTCTGAGTGTACAGTAAAAGCATAGAAGAGGGAAATAGACTCCCTGTCAGAGTGAGAAAGGAGGGAAGACAAGTTTAAATTATAGTATTTGATAGGAATAAAAGATAATTTTGCTTTTTTGAAAATAAAATTTTAGGTATTTTCAATCTGACTTTTTTATTCACTCATAAATAATACCCTACAGTTAAGTAATTTTATGTACTTTACAAGGCATTTCTATATATTACTACATTTGATTCTTATATAGCAATCTTGCAAAAAAATGTTTGGTGATTCTAGTTCACAGATGAACAAAAGGTTGCTTTAAACTGGCTACAAGATTTACTTGAGCATTGTAATTTGTAAGGTGCAGATCTTAGAACTTGCTGATACACGTAATGATTGGCTGCCCCTGCAGGGGTCTAGGGCAAATTCTGTCTCTACCAGTTCTGCTATCCCTCAGTCTCCTCATAATTAAATGGAGTAAATCATGGTACCTATTTGATAGAATTTCATGACAATTTAAGTCAGTTAACCCAAATAAAGAATTTATAATGTTTTAGACACATAACAAGTACTTAATAAATATTAGGTACTTTATTATAATGTTTAAAAGTATTTTAGTAATATGTATTTGTAGTATATAATAATTACTGTGAGGGAGTTGTACATATGTGCAACACATCTTAATTATTTTTATGTTCCCTTTCATCTCCTTTCTCTCCCCTGCCTCCATCTTGTGGTCCCTTTCCCATTTGCAAAAATTCTGTAATTGATTCCCCCACTACCCAAATATCTCATGCTGGAGCTCATGTGGTATAGTATTTAATCATTATACAGTGCTTACATAACACATGTGGACTTGTGTAGGTATAATCTCGTTTGATCCTTTCATCCAGGGCTTGAATTAGGGAAGGGAGTTATTACAGTATAGTTTGTGTCTTAAGATTATTATGGTCCCAGCACTCAGGAGGCTGAGGCAGGAGGATTGCTGTGAGTTCGAGACCAGCCTGAGCTACAAAGTGAGCTTAAGGCCAGCCTGAACTGCATAGTGAGACCCTGTCTCAAAAAGACAAAAAAAAAAAAAAA
>PVKA01005595.1:0-89332 GCA_004027165.1 Ctenomys sociabilis | reverse complement strand
AAAATGAAAGATTTGCACATAATGTTCATTTGCCAGTGAGTGAAATTTGGAAAAAAAATATTTCAAAGGGCAGAAGTCTTCATGTTTATATTGAATTGGAGATAAAGAGTTTAAACAATGTGGGAGTTCATTAAGCTTGCTACATGAGAGAACTCAATCTAAAATTGTGTCTACAGAAGATGTCTGTTTTTATGGTGTACACATAGGCTGTTTTTTTTTTTTTTTCATCACTAGAGGTTAGACGTAGGTCCTTTACTGAACTACATGTCCAGTCTTCAGTTTTTATTTTGAGCCAGGGTCTTGCTAAATTGCCCAGGGTGGGCTTAAACTTTGGATTCTCTTGCCCTGGTCTCCCAGCATGAGTGGATTACAGGAGTGCTGTGCCCTGCCAGGCTGGAAGATGCTCTGAATGAGGGTGATGAGGGAGGAAGATGAAGGAGTAGTCAGAGGAAAGGCAGGGTTCAGGTCAGTGTAGACCGGCAGATGAGAACTGAGCCTGAGACGTATGCCAGAAAAATCACTTTATCTTCTGTATGTAGAAAAAAAATTAAACACAGAATACCATTTTTAGTTATGGTCATCGAAAGCAGTTTCAAAAGTTGATACCTGGAAAAATAATTTATAAAATGATAAGACTATTTTGACAGCTTTAAGTATTCTCAATAAAGTATTCTGGTGCATTGGATTTTCTGTTTAGAGTTCGATTAAGAAAACAAGTAAAACCACTTTCAGTTGCTTGCCGTAAAAATGTTTTAAGTATGTCAATACATAAACCTACTTCTTTGCTTCAGTGGAGAATATTGAATGTGCTTGAGATTGGTTTGTTAACAGGAAATCCTGCAAAAATATCTGTAGCTAAGTAAACTGCTTTAAATATAACAGGAGGATCACTATTAACTTGCTCTTTCCTTATGGTAAAATTGATGGAAGCATAGGGAAAATGTGAGTTACTCATCTTTATCAGCGCGGCACTACAGAACCACTTAAAATCAGTTTTTGAATTTTCTTGTTTGTTGCCATTTCCACTACATTTAGAAAGTTTAAATATTCACTGTCAACTCCACTTTCCATGTGGAACTCAATGACAGAGCGTTATTGCTGTCAGACCTCTCAAACCTTTACTTTAATATTATCAGAAATAAAAAACAGTGTGTCTACATTATGTAATGCTTTTCCCCATCTGCAACCTTATACTTTTTGAAATCAGTAGTAAAATAAATTGTCTCTTTGGGACACACATACAATTTGTTCCTATTGAAATAAACTTGTAAATTCAAGCTTTAGGATAAAAGCACTTTAAGTAATTATCCAGAAAGTATTGATCTATAAATTTCAGCCTTGATTGTGGGGAGTGCTGGGATTTCTGATCTATAAAGATTCTCAGGTTAGGATGAGTTTCAAATGCAAGTGAAATTGTTTAGAATAAGTTAGGTCTATCCCCCTTGTCTGTACATCAAGCTAACCTCAAATTTATTACCTTAATCCTACTGTATGACCTTTACTCGAGGAGACCTCTGTATTCCCTGGATGCCTGCATTTTCCTGAATCAGTAGACTGGCTCATTATATTTGCTGCAACCTTCCCAATAGTGAAAGGGTCAGATGGGAACATAGTGATTTTTGTGTGTGTGTGTGTGTGTGTGTGTGTGTGTGTGTGTGTGTGTGTGTGTGTATTCGGTGCAGGGTCTACTATGCAGCTTAGACTCGTAGTGATCCTCCTGTTATCAGCCTTCCCAGTGCTAGGATTTTAAGCTTGCACCACCGTGGCCCTCTCAGTGCATCTGGGGGTGGGGCCAGTGTGGCATGAAGTGGCTCAATCGAACCTCAGTCCCTGTACTTGCCTAAGCAGGCACTTAGTCCGCTGAGCTATCCCCCCAGCCCTTACACAGGAGGCTTTTGAGTTACTCTCAGGTCCAGCATGGTGAGCTGACATCACTGAATGTGCCATGGACTACATTTTTGTCATAACTTCCACAAAGTTTTCTGATGTGGTCAGATCAGTGCGAAGCCTCACAAAGCGTTCCTTGCTGGTTGACTTCTTGAAGAAGAGCCTACCTTTTATTTTGGAGATGATCAGTAGTAAAGTTTTAGCATCAGACTCCTATAGGAGTCTTCTGGACCACCCTTTTACCTTTGTCTTTTGAGCTTTCTTCTTTTGAAGAAAAGAGATATGTAAGTTAAATGTATAAAAATACAAATGTAGATATAGCAAAACTTCAGGAAGTTTCCTACGTGTCTATAATTAATGAGAGAAAATTCTATTAGCTGAAGTATGAACAACAGTCATAGAAGAACTAAAGTTAGACAAACTGAAATTTTTGGTTACATATAAAGTCTAAATATAGGTACACTTTAAGGGATTAGAAACTAAGATGGCAAAAATTCTTTCATGAAAGCACTGAGTTGTCATGCACTAAGTTTGTTGGAATATGTAATTGCCCTCGTTTTGGGCTTATTTGTATCTAAAGGACATCTTTTTAAGAATTAATTTCTTTCTTTAACAGGCTTTAACCTGAGAAAAAAAGGGAAATTTATTAAGTGGCAGGATCCTCAAGAGAAAAAGGTAGTTCATTTACAGTTTCATAAAATAAGCAGCCAAATCAACCATCCAGAGTAAGCCAGTCCCGTTCCAGTTATTTCATGCAGAAAATTGAATGGGTTTTGCAATGTTTAGGAGATGTAGTCTAAAGGCTATCTCGATGTGTTAGGAATGGAAAGAGGAAAGGAATGATATTTGTACTAAGATCAACTCACCATGCGGCACTTATGCGACCCACTGGTGGAAAGCACCAGTTGCATGCTTTGTCAGGAGGAAAGTGTCCATTACTATTGCAATTGTTATGACCAAGAAGGCTTCCCACCATGTGCTCCTTTAAGGGAGCATTCTCCGTGGTCTCCAGTCGGCCCTGGGCTCTTCACGTAATTTTAGGAGCATAGCAAAAATTATCTAGAAAACACTGAATTCTTGGCACTTTACGTACCTTGGCTCATTTAACTGTCACAACCCTTTTTGAGACAGACACTAGTTTTGCAATGTGCACGATTAAGCCAGCTGAGGCAGAGAGATTAAATAAACTGTTTGAAAGGAATTGTGATATCAAATAGAAAAACAGTTCAGTTTTAGAGACCTAGATCTCAACTCTGTATTTCACTGCCTCCCTTGAGGCAATTTAATTCTTTTTATATTTTCATTTTTTCTTTAGTATATGCCTTATTTTTGTAATTAAATATGGTAAGTCTTCCTGGGGAATGTAGAGTCATAAAGTAGGAATGAATACTTACGTGTAGAAGTACATGCGGACTCCTACTAGCCTAGTATAATTAATCATTAAATCAGCAGTAAGATCAGTAAAGAAAATAATAGCTTTTAAATAAAACTAAGGGTTTTTTTTTCCAGAAGCAAAATATTTGGCTAATTTTAAACTGAAGTAGGTACTGGGAAATTTGAAAATATAACAAAGACAATATATTAAGCCATTTCACTCCTATAATTTATTCCCACTATAACATAAACACTATTTGTAATTGTTCCTTAAACATTTTATAAAGCATTTTAATGGGAGAAAACCATTTGAGCTTTTTATGTCGTTGTTGGCTCAGCCCACCCTGAGGACAGGGCTGGAAAGTCATGTGGTGCTGGGGATTAAATTTTGGTCCCCTGCACCTGCCTAAGCTTGCCTAACCAGGCACTTTAGACCGCTGAGCTATCTTACTGGCTCTGAACATTTTTTTCAAAAGAATAAATTATAGAATAAATAGAAAAACAACTTAATTTCATGAAATTTGACTTATCTGTTAGGCATTTTAGAACAGGGGTATACAAAATGAAAATAAGTGAATAGATTTTATTGTGGAAATGGCAAAATTAATGATTGGCTGCTCAAAGAAAATTTATTGGCACACACCACAAAATCTCCACAGAAATTCCATGAAATACTACTGAAGCCAAAGGTTTCAGCCATAAAGGTGCTGATGTAGCCATCAGATGGAACTGTCCCATATCAGCTGAGCCCGGAAACTGACGTGTTAGTCGGTGCCAACTGAGCAATCTGCCAAAGTGGATCCCTTTCTCACACAGGTTCAGGTAGTTTTCCAGCAAGAACATCATAATTTCCAAGTCTTTTGGTCAAATTTGAGGTCTCAACATGCAAGAGGTTTTATTTAAAGGCGATTAATGACGGGAAAACTTATGCTTCCATGGCCAGAATTTTGCTGCTGAAAAAAAAAAAAAGGTGGGTGCTTATTTTAACATCAAGAGACCTTCTGCTCTGCAGAAAATTTGCAGAACATCTAACAAAACCAGTCTATCAAAATTAACTTTCACAATATGATCTACAAGGTTTCTGGCTTTGAAAATAGATGTAAATCTTTTCTGAAAGAAAATATTTGAATTAAGATGAATACTTGTGAGTTCTCTAGACTTCAGTTCTGTCAGATTATTTCTTTTCTTAAATTGCCATAATACATTTTTGTAGAAATAAACAAAGGGTGATTAGACAAATGATACAACACTTTCACTACCAGGTTCATTACTTTTACCTTTTAAGGGTTGTGTGTGGTGTGTGTATGTACGCACACAGTATTTCACTACATAGCTCAGACTCAGAGTAATCCTCCTGATTTCTGCCTCCCTAGTGCTGGGATTATAGGCATGTGCCACTGCACCCAGACTCCATTTCTGTCTCAAGGCACCTAGGGGCAGGGCTAACTCAGTGTGCAGCGCAAGGGATTGAGCCCTGGTCCCTGCGCTTACCTAGGCAAGGGCTTAGTCCACTGAGTTATATTGCCAGCCCTATAAATTTTAATATTTTAAAGTAAAAATGTCTGTGGGACACAAATGGTTGAATGAATAATGTTGGAAAGCTCCTCAGAAGAATTGTGCTAAAATAGGTAGTGGATTTGATGACACGGTTATGCTGGTCTTGGTTGTCAGGTTTCCCAAGAAATTATTTCTTTTTTTGTGTTTACCTTTATCATCTTTTCTGTGTATTACATGGAACCAAAAGGGAAGGAGAAAGTTTGATTCATCTGTAATCTGTGCATACGAGTCTGTCATGTGGGCTGATTTCCTTGGCTCACTTAGGCCTTGGTTTTTACCTTGGCAAATGGATAATACCCAAATCACGGGGCTGTTTGGTCAACCAAATAGAATTAAGGACTGTGGTGAGTCTCAGTCCTGTATAGCTTGGTATACATCCTGCACTTAGCAGAACCAGAAAGCACAACTTTTTAAAGAATTTGCATTGTTATTGGCACTAAGCCTGATGTAATTAGAAAAACCACTTGCAGCACATAATTTACCATACTGCATGTCGAGGTATTTCAAATTCTGTGGTCATCCTTTATCTGTGGATTCAACTGTCCTAGGTCAGGGGTGGAAAACCTTTTAGAGCCCTCGAAGATAGAAAACAGCAAGCTGCAGCATGGCAGATGTCAGAGGTTCATGACTACAGGCCTAGGTCACCCACAGTTATTACGGCTGGTGTCACTGACTCCTTGAAGACCACATTAGTGGTCTGATGTGTTTGGCATAGTTCTGAGTGTACGTAGCCTGAATATAAGAGACAGCAAGAGAGCTGCTGTGCTTGCTTATGACTTCCTCCTTGCTTCGTGGCTTTGCTGTCTTCTGCCCACCATGCACCGTTTCTCCCCTGCGACGCCCCTCTGCTATGCCACTCTGTAGGTGTTCAAACCTCTACAAACCATGAGCTATGATAACCCTTTCCACTTTTAACTTTGGATGTCAGGTATCTGGACTCAGAAATAAGAAAAATAATGAAGACAATAGTACAACAGTTTTAAATGGAAATGTCCAGAAATATACCTAAGGTGTAAACTACCTACTGTTCTGAGCAGAGGGACGAACTCTCACAGAGTCCTGCACAGTCTCACTTGGGACCTGATTCACGGACCAAAGGGTCCAGCACAGCCCCAAGCTGTATACTGCCTGCAGGCATCAGACACTCAGGTGGACTGGGGCTGGGGCTGGGGCTCCTGTGTGCGCAACCTTTGCTTGGCTTAGTGATGGTGCAGGAGCAGTGATGCCAGCAGAACAGAAAGGATACTAGGGAGCAGTGGGATGTAGCAGCCCGAAGGGTCAGCTCGCACATCCACAGCATTAGAATTCTCTCTAAGCCCTGGTGTTAACGTTCTAAATCTCTGAGCATCACACTCTGCTTCTTTCCGCTCACTGCAACAATTCAACTCAGAAGCTTTCGTCTTCAGTGTGTTTTTTAACATTGGAAAGGATGTCAACGGCAAATTAAAATGGTAAAAATCCAACCAGCATTCGTGGACCTTAAAATTGGTGACTATTTTAGAAGAAGTATTTTTGTAGTTGATTTTGTTTTTATTACAAAATAGTCTTCGTACAAATAAGTTTATGTGTGCATATTTAAGCATATAGGCTAGAGATAATCACAGCAATATAATAAATGAACAGCCACGTAGTAACCAGTGTAAGAAATAAAATACTAATTCTTAAATAAATCACCATCCTACCACCTAGGGCCACTCTGCATGTTTCCCTCCATAATTCCTCTCCTTTCCAGAAAACATAATTTAACCAAAAAGTGAGCATTAGGGGAGAAAAAAAAAAAAAAATTTTTTTTTTTCTGTTTGAAAATGTGTCAACAACAACAACAACAAAAAACTGGCATTCTCTTTGTCATTGTTATGGTTTGTGTCTAGTTGTCCCCCCCAAAGACTCATGCATCACGGGGCAGACTTCTAGAGGTTGCGAATAACTCATGATCCACTGGGATTATGAGTGTGAGTGCTGCTGGGATTATGGGTGTGAATGCTGCTGAGATTATGGGTGTGAGTGCTGCTGGGATTATGGGTGTGAGTGCTGCTGGGATTATGGGTGTGAGTGCTGCTGGGATTATGGGTGTGAGTGCTGCTGGGATTATGGGTGTGAGTGCTGCTGGGATTATGGGTGTGAGTGCTGCTGGGATTATGGGTGTGAGTGCTGCTGGGATTATGGGTGTGAGTGCTACACCCAGCGTGGGGCAGCCTGAATGTAACAGGAGGGAGACAGACTTTCTCTCTGTAGCCAATGCTGCTGCTGCTCGTCCCCTTTTGCTTTTGCTGTTTTTCACTGCCATGATCTGCTACCCTCTGCCGTGTGCCACTCTGCCGTGGAGCCAGCCAAGTATGCACTGAAATCTCTACTAGCTGTGAGCTAAATATATCTTTCCTTCCTTAATTCTGGGTGTTGGCCATTATGTCCCATCAACAAGAGAAGAGTAATGGATACAGTCATATATGTACTCTAAAACCATTGTTGCTATGGCGGAAGGATCATGCTTGTAATCCTATCACTCTGGGGAGTCTGAGACAGAAGGAGCAAAAGTTCAAGCTTAGCTAGGGCCATTTAACTATCTGCTGAGACTGGCTGTTACAGTTTCTGTCTGGTTGTCCCTTAAGCCCTCACACAGTCATATGGGGGGGGCAGGCTTTTATAAGACAGCAGAATGTAGAGTTTATGATCTCTTCATTGTCTACTGCTGGGCCTGGATGTGAGTGCTACAGCTGCCCCAGGGCGGGCAGCCTGCGCGTAATGCAAGGGAAAGCGGCCTCCTGCTCCCCTCGGTCTCTTGCTGCTTTTGCTGTCTTCTGCCAAGTACTGTTGCCCTCTGCCACGTGCCATGCTGCCTTGGATCCAGGTGACGGCGGACTGAAGCCTCCGCAAACTCTGAGCTAAATAAACCTTTCCTTCCTTAACCTGGAACATCAGGTATTTTATCTCAGCAACAAGAGAAAAGTAACCAAGACATTTCCTCAAAACAAAAATACAAAAGCAGGCTGGGACTGTGGCTCAGTGCAGAGGCCTATGTTCCAATCCTAGTATTTAAAACATGCGAACACCCTGGGGTTTTCTTTTTGTGTTTTGAACTTTGTATAAATGATATCTTGATTTGTATCACTGGCATTGGTGTGGTGCATGTTTTTCTCAACACTGTTTGGGTCATTTATCCCCACTTGTGCCTACATAAAGTTTATCTTAGTCAGTGTTTGAAGCTATACAATATGAACAAACTGAGGTTTGCGGATCCCTTTTGCTGTTTGCTGTTGAATGCTCATGTTATCCTGCACTCACGAACAGTGCTTCCATGTGCGTCTTGACATGGCTCCTGACGTGCATTGATCCAAGTTCTCTCTACAGTGATAACGGAAGAAAATCCATGGCCAACATAGCACTTTCTCCTTTCCCTTTGCGTAGGATGCCAAATTCTCTGGGAAATAATTACGTAGATTCACACACACAGTTAGTGCATAAGAAAACCGAAAACCTGACTCTGAATTTTCCTTGCCAGTGCTGGTTACAGCCACCTTTTTCACCTTCCCCTTCACTCTTTTTTCACCTGGTTTCACATTTCTTTCTTCTTCTTTTTTTTTCAAGATTTAACTATCTTCATTTTCTGGTTATATATATATATATATATATATATATATATATATATATATATATATATATACATACACACACACACACACACACACACACACACACACACACACACACATACATACAGGGAAAGAATAAAGGAAAAAAGACATTGTACTATGCTGACACCAAGACTTGAAATTCTAACTAAGGATCAACTGATGTCTAAAGGCAACTACTACATGGTCTCATCAAGGTATAGATGTTTAGTGAGCCTCACTTTAGCCTTAAAATGTATGGAAACACTTCTCCACAGAACTGACCACACAGCTGTCACAGTGCACCGTGGCATGGGTCAATATGTCCGCAGAAATGAGTTCCCTCCATGCCTGGTATAAAATAACAAGCAGTTCACAGCTTAGTTCAGCATGGAATCCAGTGGAGAACTTGGGAGAGACGGGCACAGTCCGAGGCTGGTCGCTTGACTTTATCTCCACAGACTGGGATTTGCGTATTGGATTTGCCTGGTACACCCTGTTACCAGCTCCTTCCGCAGCCTGGCCAGCTTCTCCTTCTTCTGTTCCTCTTCCTGCTGCCTGACCTCCTCCAGCTGCTGGGCTTTCTGGGCTTCCACCTCCGCCATTCTCTTTTCTAGCTCCTTTCGCTCCTTGGCTCTCTTCTCAGTGGCCAACTGCAATGGTTCCTGAACAGCAACTGGCTTTTTCTCTTTCTTGGGAACAAAGGGCTCCTGGTAGGTGACCGTGTTTGGACGAGCCTTGAAGCAAGCTGCTTCTTTCTGCTGTTTCAGTTCTTCCTCCAGCTGGTACTTCCACGTCTGAGCCTTCTTAGCACCTCTTCTGTCAGTCTCCAAGTCAAACGGCTCAGTTTGGGTCACACTCTTTATCTTCTCTGGCAGGTTAATGCTATCAAAATGAGGTAAGGGAAGTGCCTTAAACTTGGGTACCTCTCCTTTCTGCAATTATTTTCTTCTCCTTCTGTAATTGGTGTTCTTTGTCCTGAGAATCAAAGGAGAAAGGGCATATTTCTACAGTTCTTGCCTCTGGAATATGGGGGCTTAAAAGGTACCCATAATGTGGTACAGGTCGAGCTCTTATCACTGCTGGTTCATCCTCTTCCTCATCTTCTTTGCTGGGTAGTCGGATTCTGTTCTTTAGTGCAAAGGCTGGAGACTTGGGGACAGTGACTGGAAGGGCTTTCTTTTCAGGAACACCCACAACGTCTTCCAAGATCTTAGTAGGGCAAGGCCTGGAATGAAATTCGAAGTGCTCATCCTCTGCTTTCTTCTGACTCTCAATCCTGGATTCTTTTCTCGATTTCCAAATCAAAGCCAATAGGCTGAGTGAGGGGCTTCACAGGCGTTCTCTTCAGCAGGACAGGCCCACCCTCAAGAATTCTGGGATCTACTTCTCGAGCTTGAATTTGTATTGCTGCAGTTTCTCAAGCTCTTCAGCCTCCTGTTCTGCTGTTCTTTTGCAGGTCACAGGCCTTGCTTGGAGCTTGGTTTTCAGTAGAGGGGTCTGTGGCTTTGTGGACATCTTGGTCACAGAAGATCTGGAGGGTACCAGGCTAGTATCTTCCTTCTTGCTCCTCATATGGTATCTGTTAGGGATTCTTTTGTGAAATGCTTCCACCTGCTGTGCCAGAGGCACATATGCAGACAAAGCCTCATCAAAAGTTCTCTTCCTTCCTTGGGACAAGTTGAAAGGCTTAATAACAGTACAGCCCTTAACTTGAGCAGGAGATGGAGGATGCTTTCGCAGTTCAGCTGTAAAGGTCACTTCCTTATACTCCTCCTGATTCTTAGGATGTTGTTTGATTCATTCATCTGTGCAGAAATGAAAGTCAATTGCTTTGGTTACCTGGCTCACTGATTTCTTCACTGGTTGCCCTGCTCCTGCAGGAGCAAGCTTCTTGAACTCTTCATTCTTTTTCCACATTTCTATCACTTCTTGCTGCATTTTCAGGCTCTTCTCCAACTCCTGCTCTTCAGTACTTTTGAGAACCTTTTGCTTTACAGTTGGCACATGAGGCAAGTACGTCTGCCCCTTGCTTTCGCTGGGGAGCACGCACTCTTCTGAGTATTGCCCTCTTCTTCCCCTGGCTTCTTGCTGTTCTGAGAAATTTTCATTCTTTTTGGATGGCGGAGTTTCACAGGTTATAGAAGTGGTGCATCTCTTTGCTTTCATAGGAACATGTTTAAATCCTTCTGAGCAGAAAGTCTAAGAGATCGCCTCTGAGGCTGGGCTGAAGTGTTTCTTGATTTGGCACCCTCAACTTGCAGGGCGTAAGTATTCAACAAATTTGAATGTTCTGTAAGATTTGTGTTTTCTGCCTTTTTGTAGTAAGTATTCTCAACTGGTTGCAAAGGTGTGAGGCTACCCTGCTGAAGATTTGCTTTTCACAGGGAAGTTTTGTTCTGAAAAAGCTCTTCTGTCCCATTTTTCCCAGGAAACTTATTCGCCAAATTGGCCTTCTCTTCAAACCATGAATCTATGTTTTCTGTACCTTCTTCATAATCCAAGGATGTAAAATTAATGAAGTCCGAGGGTGCATCAAAGGATTAAG
The DNA here is from genome assembly GCA_004027165.1 of Ctenomys sociabilis. Taxonomy (NCBI): domain Eukaryota; kingdom Metazoa; phylum Chordata; class Mammalia; order Rodentia; family Ctenomyidae; genus Ctenomys; species Ctenomys sociabilis. The sequence goes on along the minus strand of PVKA01005595.1, from coordinate 78,358 downwards.
AGTTTTTAACATGTGATATTGTTCTACCCTTAGTATGGAAGAGCAGGTTTTTCCCGGTATTTGTTATCACGTTTCTCAATAGGTCAATTTCTATAGCTGCACTATATTCTTACCTCTTCTGAAATCTTGTAGTCTATCAGACTCCTCTTTTTAGAAACCACGCCTCAGCCCAGCTCTGACAGTGAAATGCTTACAGCCTGCAGCCTGGTTTCACATTTCGTGAGGTTTGAATGTATATATATATATATATATATATATATATATATATATTTTTTTTTTTTTTTTAAATTTGATACAGGGTCTTACTACACAGTTCAGACTTGTAGGGACCCTCCTGTGTCAACCTCCCCAGGGATGGAACTACACGTGGGTGCCACTATGCCCAGTGGCCAGCTCAGCACACTCAGAGTTCCGGGGCTGGCATGGTATGGAGTTCCAGGGATTGAACTTGAGTCCTTGTGCTCGCCAGGCAGGTGCTTGGCCTGTCCAGGTATGGCTTCAGCCCTCTTGCCTATTCTCTTGATTTGTCATTTCATGTCCAGTCAGATAACAAATCCTGTCCATTCCATTCTCAGAACATCCCCAACGCCCAAGCTCTTTTGCTGATCCTCCTGTATACCCAGGGCACACATCACTATCCTGATACACCCAGAGTCACTGGGACACACTCTCTACTATTATTGTTGGTCTGAACTCCCACCTTTCTCCTGGATTAGGAACAACAGCCCCCTTGCTGCCCTCCTTGGTTGCAAATTTGCCCCCTATGCAACAGAGTATCTTCATCTCTGCAACCAGATCAACATTCCCTGGGTTTCCTGTCTCTCTTGGGCTGACCCCATGACCCGGAACCACAGTCCTGTTGACCTCACTGGCCACACCACACCCATCACCCACTCACCTGCTTCCCTGGCTCCCGTGTTTCCTGTGTATAAGACCAACTCTACCTCCTGAGTACCCGCTGAGCTTTCCCTGTGTCTCAAAGTATTTTCTCTACCACTCTAGCCCTGCCTGCATGAAGCCCTCCCTGAGCACCTCCTGTAAAGTGACAGTCCTGCCCTGTTTCCTCTGTTTCCAAGGGCAATCGTTTTTGACTCCCTTTGGAGTATCTCTCATTCCTAGACTACAGCACGGAACTACAATGCATAATAATTGCAGAAATAGCAGCCACCTCACACTGCTTGTTACTCTAGATACTTTTGAGCAAATGATGTAAATAAACTTAATCAATTCTCTGAAACTAGTGTTGAGGGAAACTTCGTGTGTTTTGTGATTCATAGAGAAAAACAGTGCAAAGTGGAAAACAGTCACCAAAAGCAACAATTCTCTAATGCTGGGGACCAATCAAGGGACAGCATAATTGGGAAAGCTTTTATTCTTAAAAACTGGCAGGAGATCTCGGTCGGGGCCTGAAGAGCAGGTGGCCTCCGTCTACAGGGATGTACGGAGCTTACCGGACCACAAGGATTGGTCACAGAGCCACTGGCCACCCTGCCCCGCCATATGGCCCCTGTCCACAGATGCAGCCTACACGGTGCCCACCAAGCAGAATCCTCTTTAGAGAACAGACAGCCCCACTTTCTCATGGATAATCGGAGGGCAGGTTCTAAGCAGCACCCAGAGCTTGTGTAGCAGAGAACAGAAAGAAGAATGGAGTGGAAAGGAATCCACAGAGCTAGAGGAGGGCTGGGCCTCAGAGGACCCGGGCCTTGGGGCTCTGTACCTTGTGCGGCCAGCTCCTTCCAGCGCTCCTTGTTCTGCTGAATGATGTCCATCAGGTTGTTCTTGAAGCTCTTGAGGTCCACGGCGGCCAGCGAGTAGTCAGGCGAGAGGTTCCCGTCACTCACGGAGCCCTTTATATTCGATCGTCTCATGGCATCGGCGATGTGCAGCCCCACAACGGTAGCTGAGCTAATGCACACGACCAAAGGGGCCGAAAGACACCAAAGTCACTGAGAGCACAGAAGCTTTACAAAAGCGGCCAGAGAAGCAGAGAGCAAGGCACGGGCCCAGCTGTAAGCACGCTGTGGCGGCTTCTCGCCTCCCTCCCCTCCAGGTGCACTTTGGGCACCTTAGCACACCAGAGGTCCTTTTGGACAAAGGGGATTTTAAGCAGTGGACACCTGCTCTCAACGGCAAAGGCAGATGTAACACACAAAGAGTCCACGAGGTGGCAGTACTACCTAAAAATTCTTGCAAGAATTTCCCTAGCTGTAAAAATAAGAATGATACATTAAATCTAAGACTGTTAAGCATCTCAGACATGCAAAATGATACAAAAGAAAAAAGTCATACCTGCTTGCCCCATAGTTAGGACTTTCAGCTTTTGAGGCTTCCTCTATAAGAGGAATAACAATCCTCTCTGTTGAGTCTGTCAGAAGAGAAAATGTTGGCTCTACTATGAAATCAATGAAACCTAAAAAAAAAAAAAAGAGGAAGAACAGAAAAAATCAGACAAGAGACTAAATTCAAGCATTACAATTTCTTTATTCCTCGTGTCATAAGGATTAAGGATTACTGGCACATTCCTGGCCTAGCCAGTATCAACTTATAGCATTGCTTCTGCTTAAGTTATTTTAATTCGACAAACGTTTAATTTAGAGTCCATTTAACCGATAGAAAATAATATGTCAGGCTGTAAAAATTTACTTTGCTAACTTAAGTATATTGGCTTTTCTTCCTTTTATGTATTTAGGGCAGGGTCTACAGGGTGTACAGGATCTCACTACGAGGATCAGACTTGTAGTGAGCCTCCTGTTTTCAGCTTCCCAAGTGCTGGGATTACAGGCGTGCCCCACCACGCCCAGTCTCAACTGCTATCCCAGCGCACCTTACGGCTGGGGCTGTGCGAACCCCAGCCACTGCACTCTGCCTCAGCAGGCGCTCTAGTCCGCTGAGCTATCTGGCCAGCCCATGGCTTCTCTGCCTCATGTTCAGTCTCCAACAGTACTGCTAACAAAAAACTCAGAGCTAGTGAAGGGAGCATATTTCCTCCCTCAATGAGAAGGATTATCAAGCTTTTAGAGAAGTTTTCATTTGATTGAATTTTATTACTGTCCTCCAAAGAAATCATAACCAAGCTCCACAGGAGCTAAATAACTACAGTTTTCCTCAGACTGTTGGAAGGTGGTCATGTTTTTAAAACTTTTTTCCAGTGTTTTCTGCTGGTGTTTCAGTGCTTCAAATCACTGTCCCTTATTTTATGGATGGAAAGCGTCACTTTGTAGCCTGTGAGTTTGTGCTGCCAGGCCAACATCTCTAGAGACAGCAGTAATCGCAGGACTTTGAGGCGCCTAGATAGACGACTTCTACACTCACAGTACTCATCAAAACAGGAAATGACACAGAAAAAACAGGGTATTGTCTTGCGGGAGCTTTTACCCCGCAGTGTTTAGATAGAGGAGGTGACAGCAACCACGTGTAAGCTCCGCGTGCACCTCAGCACCCCACCGTTGAGTGGTCAGCAGGTATTGAAATCAAGCGTGTGTCACCTTACACTGGGACCCTGTGAATAGCGAACAGAAGGAGTGGCTTAGGCTGCAATTGCTGGGAAGAACCCACACGTGAAGGCTGTTCATCTAGGTGCTCCATACAATTAGGGTGTCAGAGAACCCGACTCCCCATAGTAAATACGGAGGCACATTTCTAACTAAAAATATAACTTCAAGGGATTGGCGGTATAGCTCAGTGGATTAGGTGCTTGCTTAGGTAAATGCAGGGGCCAGGGTTCGATCCCTGGCCTGAGTGCTATGCCAACCCTGACCCAGGGATTACTGAGTCAGAGATGGAGTCTGGGCGGGGTGGCACAAGCCTGTAATCCCAGCACTAGGGAGGCAAAAATCAGGAGATCACTGCAAGTCCCAGCTGCGAGACCTGGCACGGAAAACAAAACAACAACTAAAACCTTAAACACAACTGCAAAAATGGGTTTTAGTTAATAATTTCAAATTAAAACAATGTTAACTGTCTACCCAGGGTGTTACTTCAAGTTTTGCAAGAGGATTTAATACCAGGGATGTGTAGAGGGTCTACTAACAGATGTGGCAGCAATTCAGTCACAGCAACAAGCCCCAGATGTAAAATCCCGTGGGGTCCTCAGCCTGCCCCATGATTTGTGCTCCTCAACAGCGGCAGGCACCTGGACTGTGGGCTCTGCACCAATCACTGCTGCGAGCTGGCGGAGGGAGATGTTGATTGCACAAGCTGCTCTCCAGCTGCCCTGCAGTGAGCGCTGCTGGAGTAGTGGAGGCGAGGCGGTTACTTTAGGGTGACTGATCCTGCAGCGCAATAATGAGTTGGAGCTGAAGCTCCCAGCACAGATACAGCTGAGAGTGAATGCGGTTGGAAGCTGTACCATTTTGCGGATTTCATGCTGCTGGCTTATCTATTCTTATCACAGGAACTGTTTTTTTTCCGAAAGAATATGAACTTGTGTGTTAAGTGTACTGTAGAAATTTACAAATAAAGCACAGGAATGCTAATATTGTCACTGCATTGAATTGTCTTGCATTAAAGACTCAGCAACAATGCAAAAAATATAGTTCGTTGCACAAGAAGAAAGAACTTTGTTTCATAAAAGAAAATTATAACCAGAGGAACAATATCACCAACTGGTTTCTTTTTTTGAATTTGTGGAATTATTTCAATGATCACTATTGAGGCAGATCTAGGTCAGTCTAAAGACAAAATTTATCAGAAGAAGGTAGTAGGATTGGCTAGAAGCCTTTGAACAGCATGGTGTGAGCATTCAAAAAATGACAAGGCCAGACCCTCTCCCTCGAGCACCGTCGAGGACATTACCTATCTGTGACTGGGCCACCATCGTGGACTTTCGATCACAGAGAGGGGAAAACGGGAGCCCCAGTTCTGCTTCTTTATCTCCCTGGGAAAGGAAAATGCCATTAGTACAGACATAGTAGAGGATAATGAGTCTCCGGACACAAAGCCTGAGAGCTGCACCCTCTATCTCTTGACAGACATGATATATATATATATATATTTATTGATATTTATATATGTGCACATGTTTGCGTGAGAGAGAATTCATGTTTCAGAAAACTGAAGAATGATTTTGTGATGTGCTGACTTCTGTGTCAATTTCTTATTAATTTGTTAATGTCTTATTAATTAACATATATATATATATATATATATATATTTAAAATATATACTATATATTTATATCCTAAAACCCATGTTTCTCCAACTTTTCCTGGATGGTCCCTTGAAATCCTATGGGGCAGACCATGAACACTTTTAGTGCCTGTCAGCTTTGCTTTATTCTTATAACCCTTGATTTCAAAGAAACAAACAGTCATATTTTGGAATTTTCTAGTTATCATGATAACCTCAGAATATGATTTTTCATTTGACAGTCTAGTGGATGGAATTTTTCGGCTCCTATCTTTCTGTCAAATGTAGCAACAAAACTTCAAATTCAAGATTTTGTGACTAGCTTTTTTTTTCAAAGCAGAGAGGCATGAAAATTTTGAAATATCTTTTTCTCATTGTTTTGTTAAATCTTTCGTCAAAACTAATGAAGAATATCTTCCATACTTTTACATCCTGCATGCATACTTTTAATGCATTCTGCTCAGTGAAAATTGAATTGTCAATTATTTATTCTCATCTAAAGTAGATTACTTGAGCACATATATTAAAGAATTCCATTCATGTTTGCATTTAATATCAGGAAAAGTAATTACATTTTCATCTCCTAAAATCTAGGAGGTTGCTCTTGGCAAATTTTATTCTCATGGTTATCGTATAAGTTCCTTCCTTTGCTCACAAGATGAAGTGCTGACAGGAGGTATTTCCGTGACCCTGTTCACCCCAAATGTCTGGCTGTTTGGATGGATGAGTAAAGCCGTCTTTTTCCCAACAGTGGGCTGACTACCTTCATGAGGAAACTGCCTTGTGTCAGGCCAGCATGCAAGAAGCAAGCAAAGGATTTCTGGTTTGTCTACAGGCTGTTTCCTATAACATGTTTACTCAATCTCTACAGCATCCTGTCAACAGTCTATTTTAGCTCTCTTTTTAGATATTTCTGGTGTGTTCCAGTTGAGCCACGAATCTAACTACACACAGAAAGTTGAAATCAGAAATGTTTGGCAAAATCTAAATATGATCACCAAAGCAGGGGCAAAGCAGCTATAAACAGGAACCTTCACAACTTTGAAAAACAGAGAATAAGATTTTTTTTTTTCTTTTTTGAGGTACCAGGGATTGAACTCAGGACCTTGACACTTGCCAGGCAAACATTTATTCTACTGAGCTATTTCCCTGGCGGGAATAAGAATTTCTATGATCTCTGACAGCAACTCCCCTAATTAATGATATTAGATTCACTTGGAATTAATATTTATATCCAGCTTCAGGGCAGAGGGGACAAGGATTGATGCCGTTAGCCTAGGAGTCAGAGGACACAGTCAGCTGAACCACTGCAACCTGGAGGGTTCTCTTTCTGCAGACAGGTCCCGGTCTATGCAGAATCTGGTCACACCTGTGGCCTCACTCTGTGGTCCTGGTCTATTCACTTCAGATACAAGGCAGTCTCTCCTGATGGCACTGTCCTGGGGTCACCTGAGGTGATCTGTGTGAGGTCTAGTGACACACTGCGCTAACAGGAGTCACAGTGTAACAGCAGCATTGTGCAGATGTGTAAAGCAAAAATATTTAAAACACCCAATGCATATGTGGGAAGACTTTTTTTTTTTTTGTATATTTAAGGAAGGGTCTACAGGGTATTCAGGGTCTTACTACTAGATTGGACTCAGTGAACTGCGTGTTCACAGCCTCCCAAGAGCTGGGATTACAGGCATGCGTCATCATTCTCTGCACGACTGGGCCGGCACAGCAGGCCCAGGGATTGAACCCCCAGCTTGCAGGTGCTTTAATCCACTGAGCAATTTGGCAGGCCCTGTGGGAAAGCTTTAGACCATAGTAAAAAGGCTCTTGCAGTTAATTTAGTATGCAGTACAAAGGCCCTGGATTTTCCTTGTTTTTCTCTAGCAAGGAATTAAAATGACAAGAATTTTACTTTATTGATTTATTTATAGGAATTTTACTTCTGAAAATTAATTTGCCAGCAGCACAAGGGATCGCAGCATGAGGTGAATCCAGACTGGCCCTACTGGCTTCCGTGTTGGTGCTGCTACTGCGAATAAGCGGATTTGAGTTTTAGGATGTTAAGAATAATGTGCAATAATACCATTAATGGATAATAATTGAATGGAATCATTCATAGTTTATGTTAAAATATAATCTTAATGTTGTTAAAAGAAGGTTACTATAGACCTCATGGGAAATGTGATGCTGAATCTGTCTGGAGCTGTCGTTCAGTGAATATTAAATGGATTATTTATTAAGTGCAGATGACACATTCAATTTAATTGCTTTTATCACTTTTAGGGTGCTGCTGTCAATTATTTTAAGGACATAAACTTATTAGTGTATCTTGATACTGCATGGCCCTTTGGTAACCCCCAAAATGCTCATCTAGGCCCCCAGCGGACACTGTGATGACTTACTCTTCGCAAAACAAATGTTGCAGCACGGGGAGGGACCACATCCTTCACGTGTAACTCCGGTGTTGGACAGGGACACGTGCAGAGCTAGCGTCACATGCCTGCAGTGGGTGACTGAATGCTCTATTTGCTCACCACACCGTACAATTAATTTAGAATATGAATCTCCACTGATAAAGTGCATTGAGTGCTTAGCGCATAAATTATTCAATTTATTTATAAATATTTCAAAGTGCTATTTATTCTTTGCCATGAATAAAGGCCATGAGTACAGGGGTAGTAGGAGGCCCCATAGAGACCACAGAGGGGCCGGAAACTCAGTAGGACAAGAGGGCACCATGAAGGACAGAGGAATGGGTAAAGTTTTGCTTTTACTATAAATTTGACCAACTTTCCCATTTTCCTTAATCTAATCTTGGACAGGGAATGTTTGCTCTCCAAGATAAAATCAGGATAGAATAGGCACTGTATTTAACAATCCTTTTATATTTTTTCTTGGAGGTTGTGTCATTTGGGGGTGGTGTTTTCCAAGCAAGCATTAAACTCAAGGAATCAGTAAGCTCCACTCCGCACAGCCTCCACTCGCAGCCCTGTGTCCTAGGAGAGGAGCCTGAGGGGAGGAGGCAGCAGACGCAGCCGGCCCAGCCGTGAGAGGCTCAGCCAGCTGTGCGGCGCGGCACCGCCCTTCCACCTGTCTCAGCAATTCTCAGGGACACTGTTGAGGCCTCTTCTATGCAAGGTCCTAACCAGGAGCCAATAATTGTTTTCATGCTTCCCTAACCATGGAAAAGCCTCTGACAGCCATCAACAGTGTGTCAGATCCAGCAGAGAAATAGCACTGTTTTTTTTTTTTCCTTCTTTTCCATTTCTCAGAAACCCAGAGCAATTTTATAGTTTTAAAGATAGTACGGAGAGGGTGAAGCACAGAAATCTTGAGAAGCTTCTTGCGCAACCTAAATTCTAGTTGGAGAAGCAATGTCAACACCATGCAGGCATTCTTGGACACAGCTTAGGGCAGAAGAGAGGGTCGAGCGCAGAGCCCGAGGGACCCCGGTTCTGCAGGGACTTTAGCGGAAGCAGAGATGCATCGGCTTTGCCCCCTTTGAACAACTCGTTGGGGAAATTAAATCACTTTCCTTCACTTCTTGGTTTTTTTTTTTTTTTTCTTTTTGGCAGAAAGGGGGATTGAACTCAGGTCCTTGTGCTTGCCAGGAAGTGCTTATTCCACTGAGCCATCGCCCCGGCCCCAAGATGGCTTCTTCAAAACCCTGGCCTTTCTAAATTTTTAGAAAGCCACCAAAGCGGATTGAAAATTTCATGACTGCAGCACCTACACATTCATTTCCACCAAAATATATGCTACCTTGTAATTGTGTTTTGTGAGTGCTGTGCAGATTTTATACAGTGTTACAGCTCCTTGTATAATTGATATTTATGGTACTTACATGCCTTTTGAAAATAGAAGCTTTGAAGGTTACGTTTTAAGTTACATACTGGATTGTAGCTATGGTTCTTTGCATTTATATAATTTTGAAGGTTGTGGTTATAATTTTTTGATGCCAAATTATTAGCTGAGAATGGACTAAACACTTTCTTTTATCACTATGAGAAAGAACATTTATTTTAAATTAACATATTTTACATTGTTTCTAGTAATATTCAAGAAAACTGAGAGATGTGACTGCATTTTATTTAAGGTAAAGTCACCACTTGGATCTCTTCCTAAATAACTTTTCCAATTAATGTTTTCCTCTTGGCAAACAAGGTACTGCATTCACTAATGCATGTAGATTTAGCCCAAATATAGATTTATTTTTCTGTTCATGTATCACAAGATAACTAAGGGAATAAGTATATAATTTATTTAGCTGTTAGGTTCCCACTATAAAATATGAAGAAATTTTTAACATAATTGACTATTTTTATAAAGAACTGGATTGTAGTAGCTTCTTATCATGCCTGTGCCATGTGGTCTCAGGAGATAGTAAGGGGCAGGCTTTCTCCCTTCATAAGTGGTCACTGTCTTGGCTGGCCCCTCCTCCTCTGGTCCTTTTATCCTCTGATCTAGTTGAAATGGGTGCAACATGATCCACGCCCCCTGGTGCTGGGAAGCCAGGGGCAATCAGGTGATCTGGTGACTGCTCAAAGGGAGGGCGCTCTGCCTGAGGAAAATCACAAGCCTGTAGTGTACATGCATTAGAGAGGAGGTCTCCCTTCTCCTTTGCCACAAGCTGCTTATGCACAAGTCAGAAATCTTGTCTTTCAATCTGCAAATTCTGGCTATCATGCTGGTCTCTTCAGGCTTCACCTTCCCTGGCTTTAGAGGAAAAACATAAAGCACTTACATCAAGGGTGGTTTAATGCTAATAGGGTTTAAAAAATAATCCCAGGATCTGAGTCTTCATTGGCTCAGTAATAGACAGTATTTAAAATATTTTTAGTATTTACTTCATTCTACATGTTGGAAAAATGAAATAAGAAGGCAAATTAATAAGAAACTGACACAGAAGTCAACATATAAAATTGTCTGGCAGTTTTCTAAACTATGAATTCTTTCTCTCTCTCTCTCTAACACACACACACATGCACACACATACACACACATGCACTTACACACATTGGTTTAATTTTTATCATTTCTCTTAGAAATTCTAAAAATCAGGTCTGTCTTTTGAGTACTCTTCTGATTTTTTTAAATTTATATTTAGTTTCTGGTTTTGTTCAAAAGCTATTGAAGGAATTCCAAGTCTAGTGGTATGTTACAGAGAGAAGGAAAGGAAGCTTAATTGGCTACTCTTGAGTCTTGGGAATGCTTTCAAACTTGAGATTTTGTTATTTGATATTTATTGCTGGAATTACAGGCATCTGGACAAATAATTCTTTCAAATTCAGTTCTAAGAAGTTAACAAATAAGACAACATTTCATAGTGTTTCTCCAGTGTTTTTACCTTGGGAAGAGGGGATATGGATAAGCAGGTTAGCACACAGATTAAGGTGAGATTTATCCGTAGCATTGCATCAAAAATGAAAAGCTCAAACTTACTTTTTGAAGCCAAGTCCAGTTATTAATCTACTTACACTGGAAGGAATCTTATGTTTAACCAGTATATGCAAAATAACAAGAAGGGGTGGGCTATGTGGTACAGTGGCAGTGGTGGAGCACTTCCCTAGCATGCATACAGCCCTGGGCTGAGTTCCCATCACTACAAAGTCAAGAAATACAAAATGTTTGTATGTGTGTATCCTGCAGGTGAGGACCAGGGTGACTTCTGGGGAGACCTCCTCTGATGTGCCTCAAAATATCTAGCCCCACTAGGGGAGCACAAGGTATAGTATTTATTTACTTATTTATTTGTATTTAGTATCAGGTCTAAAGGGGCTCACTACATAGATCAGACTTGTGATTCTCCTGTTTTCAGCCTCCCAAGAGCTGGGATTATAGGTATGTACCACCACGCCCAGTTTCAATCTCAGTGTGCTTCGAGGACTGGGCCAGCACAGCAAGCCAGAAATCAAATCCTCTGCATCTGCCTAAGCGGATATAATTAGCTGAGCTATCTGTCCATCCCTCATAGTATTTAAATTCTTAGTGCATTTTGAAAGAAGGAAGGGATACATTTGCAAATTTCTTTATAAAAAATTCTGTTTTTACTGTATGAGATGAAAACCCTCAGTTGTCTTGGCGAGATGCATAGCATGAAGGTATCTATCAATACCGTGGGCTTGACAAAGTGGTGGTTTGACAGATGGCTATAGGAGGATGAACAAAAATGAGAAAACATATGCAAGAATCATTTGCAGCCCTGCCAACTTCTAGGACATCTGTGTAGACACACAGATTCGGTTTAATAGCATATGCCAGATACTTTCAGAGTGATGCACATTCCATTGCTATACTAAACTCCAAAAAGCTAAAATTTGCTTAAGAATAAGTAAGGGTACTATGAAATTTATTCAGTTGAAAGCAAGACATTTTTCCTGCTGAGGGTCAATAGAAGTTAATCTAATTTGCATAGAGATTAACTTGTTCGATTTGAAAATCATGTATTTTTGGCAGTACAAACTCACTTATTTTGACCTTAAATTTCACATTTTTGTTGTGCTTTGTATGTATCTGAAGGGGATTTGAAAGTCACTGATTTTGAAAACTCTAGGAAGAGAGAAATGGTATTTTATTGTAAGATTCCAGTATGCAAAGCTCAAGTGTAAAATAAATTACGATGTTAGGAAAGTACTTTCCATTTGGAAGAGATTAAAGCGGTGCTAGCAGCAACAGCTTGAGTCACCAGCACTCACACACAACTTGACTTTCTTCCGGGCTGCAATTTGCCTTAGGCCTCCTCGGGCAGAGCACTCATTTCTGGATGTTTTGGAACTACATATATGCCTGTCGTCTCTACCAGGACTCTGGTTGAAAAACTGGGAAAAGAAAAAGCTGAAAGCCTTTCCAAGTGCCGCAGCACAACACCTACTACAAGGGCTAACTTGCTATGTTGAGCGTGTGTCAGCCTCTTAGCAATCAGATGCGAGCCCCAGCTCACCAGGCAGTCTTAGGGAACAATTCTGCTCTACCCCAAAACTCAGATGTCAAAAAATCACTGCATCCTTGAAGGTTCATTATTTGTATTGATTAACTTTCTAGAATATTCAAGATATAATGATGAGTTTCTAACAATATCTTCATTTCTTTGAATTCGTTGCTCTGTTAGGTATTCTTTGCTTTGAGATCAGTAAAACAAAACAATGATCATGATTGTATTTGAAGATTTAAAAGTAATTTTCAAGACTCTCTGCTGTCCGAGATTATTAAATGTATGTTTCATTTAGATTTTTAACAATTTAAGTCATTGTTGTAGTAACTTCATGCTGATTCTTTTTTAAATTGAGGAAAAAGTTGGGTACAAATTTGAAATAACGCAAACATGCTTCTGTAAGACTTAGCAAGATACAGATTATGACTCCCAGAAAGTTCATTTAACATCTCCCAAGAAATCCTACTCCATGCATTTGTCCACTTTTCCAAAAGAATAAAACTTGTCTGGCTTTGAACTTCATATTGATGGAATAATAATGGATAACTTCGACATTCACCACTCTCAGTTGTCTATTTTTCATTGTGTGATACTCCACTGTATGACTACACCATAATCTATTTATCCATTGATATTTTCTGATGGTTATGTAGACTATTTCCTACATTGGACTATTATAATTAACTGTTATTGCTCCTCCTATATAACATCAAGTGAACATATGTGCTCATTTTTGTGGGTTGTAAACCTAGGCATGGAAATGCTGGCATTAAGAAATATGAAGTGCAATTTTAGCAGGCACTCAGAGCCAATTGTTTCTTCAGAAGGGTGATTGATATTTTCACCAGCACTATATGATACTTTGGTTTTTTCACAGCCTGGGTAATGCACAGTACCGGCAGGTTTCCTTGGTATGGTAGCCTCTCATTACTGTTATCATTCGCAATTGAGCATGACAGAGAAGCACAGTGAACACATTTATGTGTGCACTTTATCTATCCAGGAGTTTTCTTGTATGGAGTTTTATGAAGTGTCTTTTTACACCAGCCAAGTTATCTTTTTTATTTTTATGGGTTCTTTATCCAAGCAGGACACACAGCTCTTGGATATATCTGTCGTACTACCAATATTTTTTCTTACTCTATGATTTATTTTTTTTAATACCATCATTGGAAAAAATAAAAGTTTTGCATTTTGCTTTTGTCCACTGGCCATTTTGCTCTTTTATAGGTGATATTTTTCTTTACCTTTTCTAAGCAATATGTACCTTCCCAAGATAAAAGATATTCATGTGTGTTCTTTTTTTCTGAGAGCTTCATCATTCAAGGATCTACGTTAAGTGGGTGATCCTGCAGTGTGTGTGTGTGTGTGTTTGTGTGTAAAGTGCTGGTAGACAATAAGTTTCCATTTCTTCTTGTACATTTAATAACTGTTGTTCCACTTACAATTATGGACTGTTATCAATTAACTGTTTGGGTGCCTTTGGAGAAAATCGCATGAACATGCATGCATGGCTCTATTTCCAGGGCCGTCATCTTATTTTAATGATCTACGTGCTTATCTCTACCCAGCATCATGCTGCCTTGGTTACTGCATCCTTATCCTCTCTCATGCAGTCAGAAAACATGAGTTCTCCAACTTTCTTAGCCTTCTTCAAAACTGTTTTGGATAATTTAAATTTTTATATTTCTGTCCAGATTATAGTTATGAAGAATCCTATGATGATAATTTCCTTTAAGAGTGGAAAAATTTATTGGAGTGAAGGAATGAGAAAGAAAAATAGCTCTTGAGAGACAGGAAGGGGCCTGAGTAGGTTGGTCATATGATAGTTTTTGCCATGTTATGTATATTAATTTATTTTGGAAGAATTGACATCTTAGCAACATTGAGTATTTTAATCCACTATCATGGGCTATCCCCCACTTATGTGAGTCTTTAATTTTCTTTCAACAGTATTCTGTGGCTTTTCTGTCTAGCAATTTTGCATACAGTTAATTAAATATCTTCTCATGGATTTTGTTAATTTATGCTATCATAAATAGCATTTTTAGATTCCATTTTAAATCGTTTGCTTCCAGCACACATAAATGCAATTGCTCCTACAGCTGTCTAACTTACTTGCTAGTTCTAGTATCTTTCTGCAAATCCCTCAAAGTAAAATAAAATATTAAGTTTGTACTTCTGCAATAAACATAGCTTTATTTAGTTTTATGCAATCCAATTTCTAAAAGTACAAATACAACACTAAATATAAATGATTAGCTGACATATGCTGATATTGGCATAAAAGTGTTTGGCATTTCACCATGAAATATATTACCCATAGACCATTTCCCAAGTTGTGAAAAGTTTTCCATTTCTATTTCACTGAGAGTTTTTCTAACTACTATGTGTTAAATTTTGTCAAATGCATTCTATGTATGTATTGAGATGATATGATTTTTCATCTCAATACATACATAGAATGCATTTGACAAAATTTGATAAAAGGATATGATTTTTCCTTTTAATATGATAAAAACACAGGGCTTCCTTGTGGGGACCTCTCCATGTCTTTCCCAAAGCCCCACTTCTACTACTACTGAGTTCAAAATCAGTATCCACTTATTGTATTTATAACATGACTGAAAAAACAGTGCCCTTCATGGGCTCTGTGGTTTGTGTATAAATTATCAAATGTGGGATCAGTTGTAAGAGTCCCTGAATGTAATTAGCTGGTGCTCTCCCTATCGCCCTCTTTTTGGCTACTATCCAAACCAATCTTGTGAGAGACTGAGCCACATCTGGGGTGTGACGCTGTCTTTGAGTGGTTAGCTTCACATCTGCATTATGGCTCCCCAAACAGAGTGCAGGGGCTTGGACAGAGCAGAGGCCCTGCACAGGAAATCTTGAAAACAATTGCAGCAGAGAACACTGGCCACTCTCCTGCCCCTGGTTTGTTTTCTCATAAACAATACATTATTGTTGTTGCTGCTGCTGTTGTTTTAGCTAAGCACATGACCAGCCAGCTAAAAACTGAATTCCTTATGCAGATTTGTGTAAAAGGACTAAATCTGTAGCAGCAATGCATACAGAAGTGTCAACTGCTCTCCCCTTGTCCCTTGTATCATGAAAGTCCTTTATTGTCTCTGCTCTTAAGAGCAGCCAATGATTCTAACCTGTTTGCTTCCTTTCCTTCCTGGTACCTGAGGTCCAACCTGTGGTTCTCTTTGAAAGACATATTACAGGTTTATTTAATATATTCATCTAAAAATTTAACAAAGTCTTCCAAAACTGCCAGTGGAAAACACTGAGTCCCTGGCTTTGGATCCTGTGTGGAAAGGGCAGACATCATTACTCTTGGTCACCTTGCCTAAAAGCATTTGCACAGAGGGAAAGAAGCACCTGTAGGAAAAACTCCTCCATGAGGGCCATGGTCCACCTGTAGTGCAGTCGCCAGGACTTGGCTGGGTGGCTGATGTCTGCCGCGTGGAGAATCAGGGACATGGTCTTGGCTCTGTCGATCCTGCCAAAGCAAGAATGGGTCTATGTTAGCAGGACCCAGTAACTGTTTTCTCTTTGCTGAGTCCAAAACCACAAAACTTTAAAATGACAAAAGAAAATAGCCTACCCTTCAGGCTGCTGCAAACTGTTCCTTATATTTTTAATCTGCTGGAAGTGACCCGACATGTCTGTAGACAACACCATTTCAATCACTAAGTTCCGAAGGTCCCTGCAAGGGCATCAGAAGGAGGAAGATCACATTTGGCCCTTTATTGATCCCGATTGGAGGATTTCTCTAAATATCTCTAATTGCATTGTATTTTTCTGAACGGATAGGAACACAGAAGGTGCTAGTTTTTAAATTAAAAAGAGTTCACAAAAATTAATATGATTTTGCCTTAACATCTGATGGATTTAAAAAATTTCTAGCAGAGGAATCTGTGAATGACTCTCTTTCACATTCCCTTAAAGAACAAGAATTTTTTTACACTATGACTCTTCTTCCCAACTCATAAGTGCTAAGTCTTATTTTTCTATCTGAAAGTATCCTTGATCATTTTCAAGAAAAACTATTCTAAATGCATTTTTAAAAGTCTTTTTCCTTTTCTAATAAATAAATAAATAAATAAATAAATAAATAAATAAATAAATAAATAAATAAATAAATGGGCCAGCCAAATAGCTCAGCAGCTTAAAGTGCCTGCAAGCAGGCGCAGGGGCCGGGGATTCGGATTCCTGGGCCTGCTGTGACAGCCCTAGTCCTAGGGCGCCCTGGGACGGCAATGGAGAGTGACCGTGGTGGTGCTCGCCTGAAATCCTCGGACTTGGGAGGCTGAAAACAGGAGGCTCACCGTGAGTCTGATCTAGTAGTGAGACCCTGAGCACCCTACAGACCCTTCCCTAAAATCCAAAAAGGTTACATTAATGACAATGAATTCATTGTTAATCCAGTAGCAATAGGAGAAATATTACCCTCACATAGGAAACCATACTTATCGTCTCTCTGCAGAGTGGCTAAAGTTATTCCAATTCAACCTGACTTTTAGAAAAAGCAAATTCTGTTAGGATTGTAATATTGGATAGCTTGCTTAGAATGCTTGGCCCGTATCTGGGCTAAGGCAAATAAAGCTATTAAAGGTGGTTAATAAAATAATCTTCAGTTACATTTTGTCTCTGAAATTATAAGATCCATACTAAAATAACAGCTGAACAAAATGTTTTTTACTAAGGAAATTAAGACTGTAGTTTTATAAAATCTGTAGAACTTAATATACTGTGTTTTATGCATAAGCAGTCAACAAATGCCACCTATTATATCAGTAAAGTAGGCAAAACAGTACACAAAGGAAATATTACTTATAATTATTTTCTTTTTGGTACTGAGAAAGAACTCAGGACTTTGCGTTTGCTAGGCAGGCACTGTGCCACTGAGCTGTATCCCCATCCCACTTATGCTTATCTTCTTGCCAAAGTTTTTATATTAATACACTTATGCTAGTTTAAGAAGTGATAATGCATGAAGAAAATCTACAGTTTATTTTTTAAGATATTCATGTTTTAATTGCCAGTAAAATGTTAACAGGACGTAGAAGCAAATTGATCTTTTGTTAAGTTTTAGGGAAAAATTGACTTTATTAAATTCTAAAATCCAATAATTCTATAATTAATGTGATATGCATACTATTTGTTAAACAGTTCTATAAAAACATGCAAGTAGGATGACTCCAAGAAATTACAGGAAAGAAATGCACAGCAAAAATTATTAGACTAACATGTCATAGAGGGTGAAAAGCAAAACATAGGAAGTAAAATTGCACTGAAATAGCATGAAGTTCAGCTGCAAGAAGTAAAAGGATAATTCAAAGGAATAGGGACCGGGGAGTTGGCTCAGTAGAGTAAGTGCCTGCCTGGCAAGCAACAAGGTCCTGAGTTCAGTTCCTGGTCCTGCCAAAAAAAAAAGAAAAAAAAGAAAAAAGAAATAACAACAAAATTAATATTAAAATTATTACAGTGAAACCCTATCTCAAAAGACAAAAAACAATAAAATTAAATGAAACAAGATAAGATAAATGTATTACCTATAATAATAATGAGAATCACTGGTGAAGACAAAACTAGTAATCTACATGAAATAATCACCTCAGATCTTGGGAACTACAGCTGGACTTTGTCAGCTTCCACTTTAACCCACCTGGTCTCCACAGAGTCAGGTAGTAGCACTGAAATTCTTTCCACATTAAATTCTGGCTTCCCAGGCTAGAAATCCTCTTCAATGTACATGAAAGGCCTTACGTATCCCAAAGCAAGTGTCTCTTCCCTCACCTCACTGCACTTTCTCCAGCTCCTAAACTGAGCCATATTTCTGAAATTGCCCTTTAAAATCCAGTCAACAATGGAAATTTGAAAATGTAGCCATGGGAGGTGAAGGGTTGTTTTGAACAGATTTTACCTGTTTTGCTTTTGTTTTTACTTGTATTTATTGATTCCATATCACTTTCTTTTTCACTTGCTAAGGAATAGAAATAAAAACAAAACTCTGGATACTTCTGTTCGAGTAGGAATCTTTGCCAGGTCACTTGCTACAATAAGAACTTTGTGAAAGATAAATATAAGGTTCATTTTTTAAACATGATGTAGGCTATTGGGGATATCCTTATATTAAAAAGACTGTGCTTATCTGGATTCATATTTAAGTGAGTATCCTTTGCTTTTGTCTGCTAAAGGAAGAAAATGATGACAACCATAGGCTCAAAAGGAAAAGAGTTGTACAGAGTCGCACTAGGTCTATAGTTCATTACTTTTCCATACACAGCAAATAGCATCACCAGTCCTTGTAATCTTAAACAGATCCTTAAAGAAGCATGCAGGATTTCCCTCCACACTTGGGCTGCTTTAGCACAGTTGTGAGCTTTTGTCCCAAATAGTTGAAGGGGTTTTTAAATTATTATTATTTAAAGCTACATCCCATATATTGAAAAATAACACAGGAAGAAATAAGCATGATGCTAAAGTTTTGAGACCACAGATTGGCATAAGCTGGTGCAAATCGCTAAACTGCAGACAAGAATATAATTCTGTGTTGTACTTAATGTGTGTGGTGTGGTTTTACACTTGCGTATGGATATTGAAGGAGCCTGAAACACTTCAGACCCACCGAGCATAGCCTGGCTCCTGAACAGAGATTTTTAGATACTAATCCTTCACAGAGGTAACCAGTCAACAATAATTGAGCTTATAGTACGGTCAAGGCATGGCATTTCATCTGTTTTCTTTGCTTTTAATCACTTCATTTATCATTTTTCTAAAATTAAACTTTCCTCAGAAGCTCACCTCCAATCATCTTTGGATAAGTTTATTAAGATATTCATTTCTTCTTCCTGCATAAGGCGGTAAGCCGCGCTCACGTGGTGATTCTCCAGGACAGAGCGGTCATTGTACAAAATGGCAACATCTGATCTAAGAAATGAAAACAAAATTGCCAGCACGGCACTTGAATAGACTTTGGAAGAATGAAAGACACTCAAATGTCAAGCCAGCTGATTAGTGAAAATCTATAACTGAACCATGAAAAAATATGTTCACATATTTCTTTCACATTATTTTAAAATTTTATATAGACTTTATGTTTTAGAGCAACTTTAGGTGAGCAAAATTGCAGAAGGTACAGAGACTATTTGGACACTTTGTGCCTCCACACAGGATCACCCCCATTTCTTTCTTCTGTCTGTCTGTTTTTTCTTTTTTGTATTATAGTACAGGGTCTCAGTGCATAGATCAGACTCGTAGTTATCCTTCTGTGTTCAGCCTCCCAAACGTTGGGATTACAGGTGCATGCCACCATGCCCAGCCTCAATCACAGTCTCAGTGTACCCCGGAGGGCAGGGCCAGCGTGGCACGCCAGGGATCACCTCCATTTCAATGTCTCCCACAGAAAGGGATTTTCATTACAGCTCATGCACTGATGCAAGATCACCACCGAATGCCCAGGGCTCCCTCCTGGGATTGAACACTCTGGTTTTGCATAAAATGTACAATGACATTTGGGTACCACGATGGCATCATATACAGTAGTCTTAATACCCTAAAACACCCTTGAATTCACTGTGTTTATGCTTTTTGCCTTAAGAACCTGGTACAACTGATATTTTGTTGCCTTTACAGTTTTGTCTTTTTCAAAATATCATCTGGCCTGACTCATATAGTCTGCTATGATTTCAGATTGGCTCTTTTCAGATACTAATATACATTTAGCTCTCCTATCTGTCTTTTTAGGGTTTGACAGCTTATCCTTATTAACACTAACACTGTGCTATGGCCAGGTTATACCACAATTTATTTGTCCATTCACCTATGCAGGGAAATCTTGGTTGCTTCTAAATTTTGACAAGCATGAATAAAGCTGCTGCACACATCTGCACGCAGGGTTTTGCGTGTAATATCTGGTAAGTGTAGGTTCAGCTGTGCAAGAAACTGTAAAGATATTAAAGTGTTTTTGTTTGTTTGTTTTTTGCATTTGCATGGCAATAAATAGGGTTCTTGTTTTCCCACATCCTCATAAATGCTGGGTCTTGCAGTGCTCCAGAGTTTGGACACTCCCGGAGAGATGCAGAGTCACACCACCGCTTCAGTCTGTCACTCCCTGCAGTCCTGTGGCATACAGTGTCTGTTGCATACCTCTATGCTGTCTGTAGATCCTTTTTTTGCTAAGGTGTTTGATATAATCCTTGGCTCTAGCTTTAATCAGATTGTTTTCTTATTATTAAGTTTGAAACATTCTTTCTACATTTGGACATGGAGCTTTCTTAGATATATCCTTGGCAAATATTTTGTACTCATCTGGATTATATTTTTATTCTCTTAAGAGTGTCTTTGGCAGGATTTTAAATATTTTATTTCAGTGAAATCTAGCTTGTTTTATGAATTGTACCTCTGGTACTGCATTCAGATTCATTTTAATCTCAAGGTCACCGAAATTTTCTCCTATGTTATCTTCTAGGAATTTTATAGTTCTATGTTTTATTTTTAGGTCTATGATCAATTTATTTATTTATTTTTGTGGTGCTGGAGATTGAAAGATCTGTGATCAATTTCAAGTTGTTTTTGTGATGCTATAAGGTCTGGGCCTGGCATATTTTGTGATGTTGTAGCAGAGTACCTGACAATGAGTACTTTCTTATTTTCTAAACAAAATGATTATTTCCCATGGTTCTGGAGTCTAAGCAGTCAAGGTAAAACATCGCCACATGGTAAGTGGCTGCTTGCTTTATCACATAGCAGGAGGCACTGAGTGGTGGAAACGCGCGGATTCCAGGAGAGCAAACCTATTCCCAAGAGCCTTTTGATAGTGGCAGAATCTATTCAAAAGGATGGAGTAATGATGACCTATGAGCTTCCAATTAACCTTCACACACACATACTCAACTGTTGCATTGGGTAACTTTTTTTTTTGGCTGAACAGGGGCAAGCCTTTGTGCTTGCCAGGGAAGCACTTATTCCACTGAGCCATCTCCCCAGCACCATCAACTGTTGCATTAGGGATTAAGATTCTAACACATGAATTCTCAGGGACATGTTCAAATCACATAGGCTGTGACTAGAATTTTTTGCCCATGAATGTTCAGTTTTTCTAATATTATTATTGAAAAGATTTGCTTTGTTCTATTCTATTGCCTAAATCTTTATGTGTTCATTCCCGGGCTTTCTATCTTATTCGATTTATCAACTTGTCTATTTGTTTACTGCCATCTTGTTATCTGTTTCCTGTAGCTCTGTAATTAGTCTTGAAACCATGTGCTATCAGTCTTTGTTTTCCTTTAATAATGTATTGGAAATTCTGGGTGTTTTACTTCTTGAAAACTTTTTCTGAAAATATACACAAAATAATTTGCTGAGATTCTAAGTGGGATTTTGTTGACTCTATAGGTCAAGTTGACAAGAAATGACACCTTGACAAGATTAAGTCATTCTACCCACCAATGTGGGCCATCTATTATTTCTTTCATCAGAGCTTTGTAGTTTTCCTTGTACAGACTTGTATGCATTTTATTACATTTATACCTAGTATTTCAGTTTAGGAGTGCTAAAATGCTACTGTTTTCAATTTAAAATTCAACTTTTTCATAGCTGGTGTACAGAGAAGCAAGACACTGAGAATGGGCCATTAACTATAAACCTTGTATCCTATAATCTTTGATGATGCTGTCCTGGTCATCACTGTTTTGTTTATTCTTTCAGATTTTCTACATAAGCTATCATATCATCTATAAATGACAATAGTTTTCTTCCTGTTTTCCAAATCTTCTTTGCCTTTCCCCCTTTTCTTGTCTCATTGCATTAGCTAGATACTAGCTGTAAGTTTGTTTGTAGGTTTTTTTTTATTTACTTACTTGATTTTTAATGGGCAGTTAAAATTATCTGTTTGACATGAGCAACATGATGTTTTGACATATATACACATTATGCACTGGCTAGGTTTAGTTAATTAACATTATACATTATGGTATGTAGGATTTTTCTGATTAAATCTATATGTTAAGCAATTTTTAAGAAGTCAATACATTGTTGTGAACTGTAGTAAACTGAGGAAGAGGCAAGGACAAAGTAAAGAACAAAAGTTTCCACTAGAACAAAGTGGGTAGTTATGTATATGTTAACTATTGCAACTGTTTTACTGTATGTCATATATATGTATATATATAATATATATATATCATGTAATATCATGTCATACACCATATATATCATCATATATATGTATGTATATGTGTATATATATATATATATATATATGCATATATATTTGAATTGAATTCAAGCCTTGCTCTGTGCTATAATATATTTTATGGAAAAAGTTAAGAAATATGATGTCCCCTGTCAGCATTCTATTCAAGGTCTGTAACTGATAGTCTACAGCTAAACCAACTTTTGATATTAATCCAACATAACAAATAATCAATTAGGCAATAGACTAATTTCTATCTTTTATCTTTTGATATCTAACACTATGGTAAAGGCGAAATAACATGTGTATTTGTTTAACCAGGTATCTCTACGACATAGATTTTTTTCAGTATACTTAGTTAAGGCTTAAATAACTGTAACTGCTAATCATAATCATGACTCAATATAGAGAAAACTCGCTTAGGAAAGTTTATACATGTAACCCTTATTTAAAGGATAACTAAATAAATTTCTTGCTTGAATAAAAGGTTGTGCCATCATCTGTATCTTCCAGCCTTTGCTGAAACTACAGGGAAAACTAACTTCAGTAATTTCATTTGCATCACATGAATGGACTCTAGCTGTCCCGTGCTTGTCACGGCCAGCACGCAGCCTGTCAGGGCAATTCTGAGTGTGTATCACTATCTTTGCTTTTAGAAATAAGCGCAGGTGGGCCAAGCCAGGTCCAGCTATAGCACAGCGTATTGTTGTCTCACAGGTTCACCAAGGGTGCTGGGAGTGTGATGGGCTGTGATGGTTGAGATGGTCTTAATGGCTAAGAAAAGAACAAGGCTCTAAGCAACAGCCAGTATCCATGGTAACATGGAGCTCGGCATTTGCTGTTCACAAAGAGGGAATTATTTCCATTTATTTACACTTCCAAGGATTACACACATTGGAATGTCTGTACTGAACTCAACTCAAGCCTTGCTCTGTGCTCTAAATTACTTTTCAGTCACTTTGCATTGTACAGCAAATGAGTTTCCATATTAGAAAGGCACTCTGAATCCAAGCGAAAATGCCTAATATAAAGTACAATACAACTACCAATATCAGCTAGATGTGACCTTACTTCTACAACATGTGAAGGTACTAGAGTTTAAAAAGCATATTTACTGTCATATTTGCTCATTCCTATGCTTGCATTCATTTTCAAATTTGTGTACAATTAATCCATTAAATAGGGGCTGGCAAGAAAGCTCTACAGACCAAGCACCTGCTTTGGCAAGCGCAGGGACAAGATTTCAACTCCCTATCCTGCATGCCCCACCAGCCCTGCCCTGCCCCTGGCAACTAAGTCTTCAGGCATGGTGGCACATGCCTGCAATCCCAGTGCTGGATAGACTGAAAAACTGGAGAATCAGTACGAGTCTGAGCTGCGTAGTGAGACCCTATACCAAATACATAAATGGAAAAAAAATAACTAAATATTGATCCTGATTACATAATTTATAAGAAAATAAGTATAATATAAAACTTTGTTTTTACTTTAATACAGTTCCTTTATATAAATCAGTGAGATTAACTTATCTGCTTCCCCTCCTCTTCACCCTTTTCCCTTTTTTCCTTTCTCATTTCTCCCCGTTTACTCCTTCCTTAGCCATCCTCTTCTTCCATCTCCTTCTCCACAAACGAAAGCATAAGTGAATTAGTACTCTTCACCCAGTTGCAGATGGTCAGTAAAAAGAGAAAACTGGCAAGGTCATCCTAATACTGCATTGAAAAACCCATTGTTGACAAATCACTTGCTTTCTTCTTCAAATAGCAGAACTGTTGCCTTGTACAGAGTCTAGGTAAATAATCACCTCTCTTTAACTAAAGCCCTCATGAATTCAATGTATGTGAAGAAGATTTGATAGTACAATGGCAAGTAGAGTCTTCTTTCGATGGTTATCAAAAATAAAAGCAAAAGAACTCCCTGTACTCCATAAATGCATGTAGATGAAGAACATGCTTACAGTTCAACAACAGTCCATCAGATTCAGCCATAGCAAGACCATTTTCTTTTTCAAAGCTTTCTTTTCATTTTATGAATGAATCCTAAGCTTAGGATTCCTTTCCTCCAGGAACAGAGAGGACATCTTTCCCAGCATTTCTCTGTTTGCATTTTAGCTCTTTCCCTGTCTCCATCGAGGCCTGTCATGTGCAAGTTCCTCCTATGATAGACTATAGAGGACTAGATCTGCTCTCTGTCTCTGGTGATGGGAGCATGCTATCAGCAACAGGACTGAGTGTGCCAGCTTCTCAGGCCTGGCACTTCCATCACCCAGCTGTACACACAGAGAGGCCACTATGCACCTAGAGAACTCTGCTTTCCAAAAGCCTTACTCTCTGGGATTTGGTGCAGACACCCTCTAAGGTGGATTTGGTCATTTGGGGCAAGCAAAGGTTCTATATATATGTTAACTAACATTTTCCATACTTCATATATCAAAACAATAACTCTTTATACCTAAAAATTAGAAATATATTTAATTAAGAAACCAAACTTTCATAGATGTACTTATTTCAGCTTTTACACATGGGTCGAAATTTACAAACAACCAAAGCCTCCTCTGATATATGAACAGATAAACTGGGCTACATGCATACAGTGTGCCTCATTAATAAAAACGTCACTCAATAATAATAAAAAATGAGATACAAAGATTTGAGAAAAAACAGTGAAAGAACCAAACATATAACTTTCCAGAAGTTGCCAGAAGTGAGGAACAAATTGGCAAATTGTGGGGACTTTTAACACAGGGAAGCAACACATTATTAGGATACTGCAGTAATAGAAGAAGAGCATTGAGGATTTTTCAAAGCTCATAAATCTATAAGTGAAAACTAAACCTTGATGACTGAAATCTACCTCTCAGACACTGATGTCTAGTTCCCTAACTAGAACAAGATCATAGAGCCTTTCTCATATAAATGGATATAAACGAGGCATCCCCAACATTCATATACTGAAGTCCTAATCATTAATGTGACTATACTCGAAGACTGAGACGTTGCTATGCTTGAAATAAAAAGTGTCTTCCCAACATCATCTTAATTTAGGGGTGGGCCTCTTGAAAAGTGCTGGGATCATAGGGGAGCAATGCTTTTTGGTGGATTGACACCCTATTACTGAGTTCATTAATATCAAATTAGGAAGCAGGGCTTTGAGCATGGAAGTCACTCAGAGCCTGACCTGGAAGGGCATGCTCTTGCCTAAGGCTTTGCTCTTCTTTCTCTGTTTCCTGACTGCTAAGAGTGGAATAACTTTTCTCTTCTAGACTTTTTAACTGTGCTGTTGCCACCCTCAACAGAGTCCCCTAAGGAAAGTCAGTCTCTTCTCCTTTAAATTCCAGGTGTCAGTATTTTGTCCTGGTGATGGGAAAGAAACAAAATACAGAATATCGATGGCTGCAGTAGGGTCATTGCTGTGATTGTGCCTGACCATGTGGTTTGTTAGAGTTTGGAAAGGTGCCAGCTAGAGAAACTTTAGAATGGGGTAACCTGAGATGAATGGGTGATTCTGGCTGGAGTTTTTCAGAGTGTGGACAAAAAATGTGAAGCCCACGCAGTCTCTGAAATCTATCAGGAACTGGACTCAAGACCATGCAGGCTTCACTCTGGCAAATTTTTTTTTCTACATTTTGTTCACATTCTAAGACTTTACATAGAGCTAAATTTAAAAAGTGGTGGACTGAGTTCAAGCACCTAAGTTAGTTGAATGACAATGGAGTGCCCACCTTTGACAGGTGTAGACAAAGGAAGGGGTATAGAAAGAAAAATTCATGATGTGTGTGTATAGACAGTACAGTTGGGATAGATAACGCTGTGCTTCTACATAATTCTATGAGAGGCAAGATCTTCAATAATGGTGATTGGACAGGATATTATGTTGGCTTCTAGTACTACGGTCATCCACTAGGAAAATAATTATTGAATTTTTGATAAAATTCAGGTATAAAAAATAAGATAAGTAAGCAGCTACACTCTTAATTCACTGATGAGATATCTGCTAAAATAATATCTGTAAATATAAAATCATGTATGCACCTTGTACAATACCAAAACATTATGAAAACAGTTTGCAATGTATTAATTTATTGAATCTGTATTGTTAAGGTGTCTTGAAACTGTCTGATTGACATTTGTAGTTCAATAAAATAAAATAAAAAACAATAAAAAGTGGTGGACTAATTGATTTAATAGAGCAATAAATACTCAAGTGTATAGAAAGTGTATTGAAAACTTTGCATAGGGGAAAGAGCCTCAGAAGAGCCCTCACTCAGAACTTCCTAGGGATGTGTTTCACAAATGCAGCCATGCATCGCTTCAGAGGGCACTGCAGCCACGGTCCAAGAAGGCCAGATGATTGCTGAGCTGGTGGCTGACCTTGATGTCATCCATATAGTACTAGTTTTTCAGGCATACAAAGCACCACAGTTGGAAGCTTCAACCCAGATTTTAAAGAAAAGGCTGG
Organism: Ctenomys sociabilis; assembly: GCA_004027165.1. Lineage (NCBI taxonomy): Eukaryota > Metazoa > Chordata > Mammalia > Rodentia > Ctenomyidae > Ctenomys > Ctenomys sociabilis. The sequence goes on along the minus strand of PVKA01005595.1, from coordinate 51,641 downwards.
TAAGCCAGGCAATGTCCCCCAAGTGACAGTGTATGTATAAATCTTTGGTAGTGACGTTGAAGAACAGTGGAGACCCCAGGATATCACAGATACCAATGAAGCGAAACATCTGGTGAAAGAAGCTGAAGGCAGTGGGCAGAGCCAGCCCAAGAGAGAGGGTGTGGCTGCATCCCACAAGGCCAACAAGGGAGCTGCCTGAGCCCTTTGGTGCCTAGATCTCACCACAAGCTGCTTGGCTCCAGTTTCTGTCCTCCTTTTCTGCTTGTTGGAAGAATATTTACCCTGAGCCTTTGCGCACTGGAAATATTTAGCTTTCATTTTGATTTTCACAGGGGCTCAGAGCTTAGAGTTTGCCTTGAGTCTCAGAAGAGACTTAAGACTTGAACTTTTCAACCATGCTGAAGCCGTTATGACTTTGGCAACTCTTAGAGATGGACTAAATAGATTCTGCATAATGACACAGACTTGAGTTATTTAGGGGGTAGAAGGAGAATGTTGTGGTTTAGAAGTAAAATATCCCCTCAGAGGTGGGATCTTTTGGAACGTGATTGGATCATCAGGATTCACTCACTGATGAAAGTGCAGTTAGGAAGTGGGCCTGGCTGTAGGAGGGTCACTCAGCTTAGTCTGGAAGTACCTGTTGTTGTCACCCTTCACTCTGCAGCCTGAGTAGCTTTCTTCCACTGACCAGGCCCTTTTACTATTCCACTTCCCCTGTGAATGCAGCCAGCCATAGGCTGCATTCACAGGCCAAAATAAATCTCTTTCTTTACACTGCAGAAATCTGTTATTTTGTCCAGGAGATGAAAATGTGTTAATACAATCTTTAAAGGTGTATTTAAAGTTAATTGATGTAGTATAAGGTAGGACCCAAACTCAAAATGACTGATACAGATTACAGAAAGGAAAGACCTCAGGGGTGAGTACACATGGAAGACAGTGGTGAGGACACAACAAAAAGGTGTCCAGCTACAGTAGGGAGACAGGCCTCAGGAGAAGCCATGTCTGACAACTTGGTCACAGAGTCCTAGACTCCAGGACTGTTAGAAAATAAACACATGTTGTCTAAGCTCCCCAGTCTGTGGTAGTTTGTGCTGGCATCCCTAGCAGACTAACATATGTGCCACATTCACTTTTTAAATTCAAATAACTGCCATTACTGGTGAGGCACAAGTGACTCCATTTCTTTTAAACTTTATTTTAAGGGAGGGTCGTGTAAGTTTGCTTAAACTATAGATAAACTCACTCCCTCACCTCCTCCCATGTAGCTAACCATAAACCCATTTAGAGAAGAGCAAGGTCATAAAATAGGAGCAAATAGTTACAACAACTTGGAGAATAGGGTTGCCATTAAACTCCAGTGCCCATGACAGGCAGATGGTCAACCGTGTCTGGGCAATGTAACCCTTGCAGCAATTGTGCAACATTCTTGTAAAATTCCTGAAAATGAAGTAATGAGTTAAGGCAGTACTATGGAAGCCAGAAAAGTATATAACCTGGAAGTAAAGTCCAAATGGGGACCAACAATTTGGGAGTCCTGACTGGAAGTCAGCACGTTGGTCTCAAACCCACAATAGAAAGCCTCTCTGTTCCTCCACCTTCACTCTTTCTCATGGGTGCTTTCCTCAGTGGGACCAGCGCAACAGGAGGACTATCGCAAAGGGATCTCATTTGTCAGCTCTCTAAAGTCAGTATTTCATACTGCAGTTTTTTATGTCAGCATTTTTCTTCAAAAGTGTAATTTTATTGCATTCACCTATGTCGTGGCATGGAGCCAAAGCCTTAAGCCCTGCATTACAAGACTTGACTTAATGATGCATGTCTGACTTGCATGCTAGTTCACTGTACAAGTTGTAGGCAAGCAGAATTTTTCTTGCCTATTTTGTATTCTTAAAAATTTACTACATGTACCATAAAATATATACAAGTTTCATAAAAACAGTTGATTGATTTAAGTGATTGTGGCTTCAAAAAGTTTGCTAAAAATCTATTAAAACTGTCTCATTGAAGACTGAGCATGGTGGTGCACATCTGTATTCCCAGGTGTTAGAAGACAGGTGGATCACTATGAGTCCAATCTAGAAGTGAGACCCTGAACACCCTGTAGCCCCTTCCCTACAAAAGGAAACCCAGAAAACAAAAAACAGTGCACTGCCTCACTGAAATCTTGTTTTAAAAAACTTCTCTTAGTGTAACATGCAGGAAAATAAGTCTTAAAACTTGTAACATTACTCACATTGATAAAACTTACCTTGTCTGAATGTGAAAGTTGTTCGTAGTCCCTGTGTGTTCATAATCATGAATGGCAGCAGCAAACACCATTGCTAAGATTTCCAGTTCGGTGAGCCAGTGCTGGTGGATTAAAGGAAGATTCCATCATGTTTATAAAGCAGGGCCCATCCTTCCTTTGCACAAAAAAATTCTCAGTGACTCAGAGTGTGCAATTGTACACAATTATGTTCTTATTAAATCTTCCTGTTCACCTCCACTTACTGTGCCTAATGGATGCTGCATGAGATCAGTGATTGTTTCATGACTTGTGAGTTCAACATTTTAAATCCAGAATATAATTATTCTCATTCATTGAAAAAGGAGTAACTTTCTATGGTTTAAAAGATTAACTCTGATTCAATTTTTGAATTCCCAGCCTTATCACTTTGGATTCTTATAAAGTCGATTACAGTTCATTAATTTTAATGTAGCTTGTCCAGCACTAAAGTATATGTTTTGGATGTAAGATGCCCTACTACAAGAAAAATTTTCACCTAAAATTTGAAAATATTTGTTTTGCTTATGAAAAAAAAATTTCTTTTGCATATTGATAGATGGAGAAGTTTCTGAGATTTTATCAAACTTTTTGTTCATAGCACATATAGGAATGTGCAATTAAATCCAGTAACAATAAAGCAAAGAACAGTCACCTGTGAACAAAATCTAGGCCCATGAACTTTATATAGGCACTACCCTTGCTGCTACTGCTGGACGACTTTCCAAATTTTCTCTACTATTATAATTTCATTCAGCAATAATTCGATAGTTTCGTTTATTTGTCATCCATGTTCTGTGCAACCCTTTCCATGTTGTGCACTGCCCAACATGATAACCACGTGTGACAATTTAAACAGAAATAAATAAAATGTAGAAAAATCTAGTTCACTCAAGTTTCACTAGCCACATCACATGTGCTCTCCATCTCCTTGTGGGAAAAGACTTCCACTGACACAAACACAATACACAGGCTTTTCCCTTATCACAGAAAGTCCTGCAGGTGTGGAAGTGCATGCCTGTAATCCCAGAATTTGGGGGGCAGAAGCTGCCCTGTGAGTCTCACACTAGCCTGGGATCCATGATGGTTTCAAGGCAAGCCTGTATCATACACCAAGACACTTTGGCCAGCGCTACAAGGAGATGGTTCTTCACAGTAGGAACGGAGGGTCCCAAACAAGGTGGTGTTGGCTCTTGGTGGTCTCATTCCATACAGTTGAAACAACTAAAGGCTTAACACAGGACAGCTGGAAAATATCTTGTCCGCTGTATGTATGCCTGATAAAAGGTCAGAGGATGAAGACATAATCTAAAAGCAGGTAGAAAAGCTATTTGGTGGGAGCGGATTTTGAAAGGATAAGCAAAGATGAGTAGTTAAATGCAGGGTGGTGGACAGAAGAATTTTAACTAGAAAACGAAAATACAGAATGACACTTGGGGGGGTACTGTCTTGGAATCCAGCGACATGCAGTTGTAGAAATTAAGGGAAGACCTGAGCGTCTAGTCTCCGTTGATTAGAATAAGAATTCAGCTTGCAGATGAAGGCAAGAGCTGCTGAAGGGCGGGGAGTGAGACACAAAGCACGCCTACTGTGGTACTTAGTATATGACAGGAACTTAGTATTTGTTTGCTCAACTGAATATTACTAGTTTTACATCAGAAAGAGGTAGTAGGAAGCAGAAGAGAGAAACTGTGCAATCAGACTTTCCTGGTTTTAAGTTTGTTGAACCTCAAGAAATTAAGATATTTATCCTTTCAACTATCGCTCCCATTAATGTGGGATTAGTGTTCATTCCTCTGTGGGGTTCTAAAAGAGGTTTAGAGTTAATGCACAGGCTGTGCATACGCCTACCATATGCCTCGTCATAGAGTAACACACATGGAATATGCAGGTTTTTGCTGAACTTTACATTGTTTTTTGTTTTGTTGTTTTTGGCAGAACCAGGAATTGAACTCAGGCCCTTGAGCTTGCCAGGGAAGTGCTTATTCCACTGAGCCATCTCCCAGCCCCTAAACTTCACGTTGTTTAAGCTAATACATCTTAACTATTTGTAACTCAAGTGTAAGTGCCTCACAGCTGGGTGGTACAGCAGCAATGATTCTCAGAATGCAAGAGGCTGGATACAATTAGCTCTTCCATATTTATAGGTGCTTTTAATTGCAAGTCATTAAAAGGAAGAAAGTGACCTTATAAATGGCCTGTGTTGTAGGCTTCATGGGACTGAATATCCAGTATTCCCACTAAGAAAGTATAGAATAAACCCGAGGAGATAAATAGCTACTGAGTTAAACCAGTCTCTGTACTCTGAAACTGATTGTCTTATTAAAGAAACTTGTTTCTTTTAAAGAAAATTCTTAAAATAGTTCTTATTGGTTATATTTATGGATTTATAGATTGAACTGTGTTTCAAAAGAAAGCAGCATATTTAGTATCAACTATGGTAGCACTATGAAGCTGCAAAAATAAAAATTTACAGGTGAAAATCAGAGATGAAATTTAATTACAGATTTGTTAATGATTACTTAAAATAATTTCCTTCCTAGCTGTCAAAGTGATTATAAATGTGCTTCCTGCTTTTTTCTAGGTAGATTAACTTCTACCTCCCTTAAGTAGCGCTTTCTTAGTGCACCTCACTTACTTATTGCCATATTATGACCTTAGTGATTTTTATAGTGTAAAATAGCTGGGGAAGGAAGCAGCTCCAAACTTTCACACCTATTAGAAATAATTGAAAATAAAAATACTTAAAACCAATTAAAATAGATTTTTTTATGTTATTAAAAGCAGAATTTGGGGCTGGTCCTTATCTCCTCAGCTTCTGACTCATGCTCAGGTCAGATGAGACTTCTACCTGAGAAAATGGATGCTTAAATTCGTGAATTTTATAAATAATTCCTGAGGACAAGCTAGAGACTGAGCCCAAACCCCATTCCTGCCTTCCAGAACAGAGATTGGTACAAACAGGGTTATCTGATTCCCACTGGGCAGAAATAAAGAATTAAAATAATGAGTCGTAAGGGATTCAGACTTCGTGCTTCCGCTTTGCCTAGAGAAGCGCTCGGTGGTTCGTTGTGCCGTGGGCAGTCCTCCACGTACATGGGAAGGAGCTGCCGACTGCTGCTGACAGCTCTCATGACGTGGCAGACAGGAAGGGGAGAGCCAAAGACAGAGAGTTACTGCACCGTTGAGTTAGATGGCCTCATTTAATATTATAATTATCCTATTTACCATTCAACTTAGGGGTTAGGGTTTGAGGATCAGAAATTGCTCCTAAAGGGTAAAATTTTAAGAAGGGGGGCTTTAGGAAGGAAGCCTGCTAACCTTGTCAGTGGCCCCACCGTGGCTGAGTTCATAGTTGAACACACGGTTTGGAGGCCAGCCCGGGTGGAGGAAGCAGGTGGGGATGGTGTTGAGGTCTGTCCTGTTCACAAACCCCTCTTCTCTGGCCCTTTCACCCTGTCTGCTTCCTGGTGCCACGATCAAGTCATTTTCTTCTACCATGTCATCTTGCCACGCTGTTTGTGCCTTGAAGCCAGCTAAGCCTGGACTGGAACTCTGAAACTGAGACCCACTAGACCTTCTCTCCCCTACATTTTTGCTGTCAGGTATTTCAGCCCCAGAATGAAAAGGTTCCTAACTCAAAGCAAAATAGCTCTCATGCTGCAGATAACAAAATTGCATCCTAAGGAACAATATCAACATGCAGAAGGTCACAGAGCCACTGAATGACAGAGCAGGAATTCAATCTAAAATTTCTTCCAAAATTTCTGTTCCTTCTGTGGGTCACAATACAATTCATTACTCAAGGGACGCATCATACCGAACAATTCCTCTCAAGTTTTACAAGTAAAATTTTTAATTACCTTAGCTGGAAATATGAAGGCACAGAAGCAAATAGCAGTCTAAGACAATTTTCATATCTTAATGTCTCTGTGAGGCTTTTTTTTCTATCTTTGTTTAAAAGGCTGAGATAATTCATTGTAACTCACCAGTATAGAAAGCTGGTACATCACAATAATTAGCAACAGGATGTGTACGAATAGCCATTTGTTTCAGGTTCTAGGTTGGGTGTTTCATATGTAAAACTGAATGACCTCATGTTACCTTCTTTCTTATAAGGTAGTATTTAAATTACTTTAGTGAAGGGGTGCCAAGGTAGAGATCGCTAGTGAGTGGGTCAGAATACTTTCAGAACTATATTTCCTAAAACTAGGCCTTTTCTACTCTTCTAAACAGTGTGCTATGAAAAGCCATGGGCAAGAAAAGAATTTCCTTAGAGTTTGTGGAACAGAGACACAGGGTCACATATTTTTGTAGACTGATCAGAGAAACACTGAGTTACTGCCAGTGTAGGAGGCTGCTCCTGGGTATAGTTAGTGAACTAAAAATTTAGGAAATAGTCTCTTCTCTGGGTGTGTGTTTTACTGAGAATTTTAGAACAAGCAGCCAAGAACCCTCAAATGCAGGTGCGCCCTGGCTGAGGCCAGGAAATGACTTCACATTTAAAGAGGCAGCTGGAGGCAGTCTGGCAGCCCTCCACCAAGCACTGGTTCTTTAGTGAATGCATTGATTTTCCGTGCACCACTGTCACTGTGGTGCAGGGCTACAAGTTAATCAAGTGACAAAAGGAGAAAGGAGGAGGCCAGTAATTGCTCCAGGATCTGTACCAGCATCTTGGCCTCTGCACCGTCTGCCCAGGATTCGGGGTGTCCCTTGTGACATGAACAAACAAGGATAATGGCTGCTTCATGGTCTTTTTCTGGCAATAGTTCTCAGAACATCTTGCAGGTGACAAGATGCATTAGTCACCTGACAGTGCTGGGCTGCTGGTGGAGTGCTCCATGAATGTCATGTTGATAAGGCCTTCCTAAAATAGCAGGGCACCAACCCCAGGACTAAGTGAAGTAATCTATTGTACATACCAAGTCCAGAGGGTGAGGAAGGACTGAAGAGTTCTAGCTGAAGGAGTATTTCTTTATTATGCTTTTTTTTTTTTTTTTTTTTTTTTTTTTTTTTTTTTTTTTTTTTTTTTTTTTTTTTTTTTTTTTTTTTTGGTTCAAAGAGCCAGCGCGTTTGTATGCATGGAGATTAATACTCAATTTCAACTACCTTTTCATGTCTTTAAAAAAGTTTGTTAAAATAAATTTATCAAACTGTCAAGCTGCAAGTATAGCTTAGGACTGACGAAATAGTCAACACATTCGTGAATTTGTTCACCTTTTCTTTTACCATCCATTATAAAAATTGACATAATGTTCCTTAGTTTAAATGCATTTATTTGGTCTGGACAAGACTAATGGTCTACCACCAGACTACTGTCTTAATCACAAACTAATGAGTGTGGAAAGAGCCCACTGATACATTTTTGCAAAAGAATGAATAAAATCAAAAATCTGCTTCCATGCCTATCCAGCACAAGCAGGGGAAGCTTTATTTAATAAGTTTTCCCTGAAATGATTATGTGATCTACGGTACAACTTCAACGCTCTTGGAATTGGTCTGGGCTGCACCAGATTCTCTAGTCTTTCAGTGAAGACGGAATGTTTAATGATATCCCATAACAAGTCTACATTATAAATCTGAGTATAAAATCACAACGGGGATTTGAATTTCTTTAGTTACTTGCAAGTATGATAAACATTATCTCTTCAATGTCACCTTCAGACCAGAGGTTCCAACACTAAAATAGCACGCCTTTATTTGACTGCCTTTATACTTGTTCCAAGTAAAATCATATATATATTTCTGGTTACCTCCCATGTGAAATGGCATTTTCTCATTTCACTTTGAAGCTAAGTTGTTACATTTCTTGTTATGTAGGTCTTGCTTTATCTTGGTCTTAACCATCCAGCAGAAAAGTATAAAAACAAGGTATAAAAGTAAAGTCATGTTAATATGCTGAGCTGTAATAGGCTCAAGCCAACAACTTCCAACATTGCCAGTCCTATGGATAACCCGCTGCTATTATGGACTACTGGACTATATTGGATTATTTTGCTGAATTCTCACACCTACAATATTTAAATTGTGATGAAATACCCATCTCTGCCAAAACTAAACATAAAAAGGGGATACAAAGGAAGGACCATTTTTGTATTTGTATATTCAAACTAGTTAGGGTAGATGTACAGCTACTTTCTGTTAATTGAATGAGAAGAAAGAATTGTACTAGTAGTGTTTGGACAGGGTATCATGTCTGCATCTTGTACTATAAATAACCACTACAAAGACAACAATATGCAGCATATTAATTATTGTGACTGTACTACTAACCTGATTTGAAACTGTCTCACTGCTATTTGTTTCTCAATAAAATTAATAATAAAAAAACTAACTAGATCTTTTATACACTGAGGTAGGCATTGTCTTGCCATTTCATCCTGTTCTAAGGAAACTTAATCAAATTCAATTTCCATCATAGAGTGACACTTAAATACAGCAACTTAGTATATAATAAAAATATATAACACATATTTAATATATAATATAAATATAAAATATTATATACTAATGTGTAATATAACTAATATGATTAGTCTGTAATACTAATATTTAATATAAACATAACTTAAATATAAGTTTTTCAAAGCCATAGCATTCGAGAGAATGGAAATGTCAAAAACTGGAAGCACAAATCACCTCACCATCTCCAGTTTAGCACAAAGACTAGACGGTGCAAAGCAAGCGGATCTAACATCTTCTAAGTGGGAAGATGCTGAAGCGGCTCCCAGCTGTGACGGCGCCTGCGGCTTTCAGCAGGCCCTGTGTGTGCACGTTGACACACCACAGAAGTCAAAGGAGGGGGAAGAATGGGCTCGAGAACAAGCAGCAGTGGCAACGAAGCCTCCTTCAACCCCCAAAAGCGGTAAGGAAGTTTTGCATATGCACATGTACACGCAGGAGCCTTAGAAACAGGTGAAGGAGTGCAAATGTACTACTGCTAATGGCTTTTTGAAGAGATTATCTCAATTTTGTCAGAGGCTGCATATTTCTATGGAGTTGTGGGAAATTCCCCCAAATCCTTAAGCTCCCACCTTGGCTCCCAGCCATTAGCTGTGCCAACTGCCCACTGTGCATGAGCACACATCAGAGACACAGAACCAGCTCCAGCAATAGCTGCGGGTCGGGGAGACCCCAGGTCTAAGTGAGGCCCCAAGGCAGTGTCTTCTTGGTGGGCCTCTTCTAATCACAAACCCTGAGACAGTAACAAGTTATTATTATTTTATTTTTGGTACTAGGGTTTGAGCTCAGAAGTGTTCTGCCACTAACGTACATCCTAGCCTATTGTGCTTTTTGTTTTTATCTTATTTTACTTTTACTTTGGGACAGGGTCCCAACAGGTGGGACTTGAATTCGCAATCCTACTGCCTCAGCCTCCCTAAGTGTCGGAGTGACAGGCGTGCACCATCACACTTGTTTTGTTTTGCTTTTTCATCAACAATAGGTGAATAAGAAGTCAGGGCAAAAGTGAGATCTTAGTCCAAAGTACTGAAGAATCTGCAAAATTTCTTTCTTTCATTATTGCATGAGACACTGATACATGGATTGTAGGAAATGGATGTTGGGTGTACTACAGTCAGTTTCTTGGTGGAAATTCCACACAGATCTTGTGATCCATGCTTCCGAGACTTATGCACCTGTTACATGGTTCCCAGCTCTTTAGGGCTCTTCACTAAGGGAGATTAGTTATTTGCTTGGAACCAGCTTAGGAATACAGTCTCTGCTGCAAAATAATGACACTCTGAGGCTTTGGGGACCCAGAGGATTCAAGTTACTTGTATGGAAAAGCTGGTGAGCTGTTGTCCAAAGAAAGGCGCTGGATTCTGAATGCTAAAAACTCAGTAATGCAATTCCTAGGGCTTGCTAGTTCTCCCATCCACAGACATCTGCCTCTCTTCAGCCCAGAATGGTATGTAAGGAATGACAAGACACTAAGACCTCAGGGTCTCACATGGCCCTTACCACTTCCAAGACCTCAGATTGCTACTTTCAGAAGAAAGGGCTGCCCTTCCCTTTTCATCTTCTGAGAATCATCTTGAGCTCTAAGACAAAGGAACTGATTCAGATGCAAAGAAAGAGAAAAGCTTTTGGAAAAATTCACATGAATAATTTCCCCAAATCCCATTAGGACTCAGCTATGATTCAGAGTGTAAGCAAGAAAGAAAGCTCTGGAGATTAAGTTAGGGGAAAATAATAAGCAAGAGAAGAACACACTAATTTTGAAGATTTTTTTTCCCTCCAGGTGATTCTCATATGAGAAAGAACTTACCCATAAAACATTCTATAGTATAAGTTTTGGATTATAACATATTTTCATTCACCTCTTATAATGGCATCGATTTCAGATTTTGAGTCCCCCCAGAGCCTCGTGTGTTTGGAAGGTGCATGGACCAGGGGTGATAGACTCATCAGCAGGTTGATCCAGCAGGGAGGACCATAGCTAATTGCACTGTCAAGGTGTGGAGGCGGCTGGGTGTAGGGGTCTCTCAGTTATCTGGACAGGGACATCCTTCTTCCCAGCTTCTCCCTTCCAGCTCTGCTTCCTGACCACAAGGTTGTGAGCAGCTCTGCTCTAAGGCAGGCCCTTCTACTATTCCATTTTGGTACTTGCTCCTGCCCACCAAGGCCTGAACTCTCGAGCTGGGACAAGGGTTCTGTCCTTTCAGCTCTGCATGTTGGGTATCTTGTTTGTCCCAGTCGATGAGAAGGTAAATAATATTCCTCTATATAGATTTTCCTATTAAATTAAAACATTTTTTGAGAAAAATGCGTATGATAAATAACCTTCAAAATCCAAACGACCATTACTTGTATCATTTCTATGAATATTAAAGAGATGATAGGAACATAGAGAAATAAGGTTCAGTGTTTTCAAACTAGCAGACTTCAGTCACAAAGGTGTCCTTACCATGATACCTGTGTGGAGCATTATGTAATGCACAGTTTGAGTGACGTCAGCTGCGTGAATCAAATTGTGATACGGATTTTTGTATTTGCTGTAACCAACTTCTAAAGCTTCTGCAAAGGCAATTAGACAAGAAACAGGAATCTGGAAAATAATAACCATGATTATATTTCGGCCAAGAGAGTGTTATCACATCAACATGAGTAAGGCATTAGGAGGGGGACACCTCAGACAGTCAGACAGGAGCACTCATTTAAGTTGAATACAATTGCTGTGCAAAACCGTGTAACCAGTGTTAGCTTTTGATCCCAAGAAGTATTGCAATTCCCAATTATTAAACTCAAACAGATGAACTAAATGCTTTAAATTTTTATATCCTCTAGAGTCAGATAAGAGAGCTCACTCTTAAGAGGGTATAAATTTCCAGCTAGAATTGGTGGAGTCCAGTTTTCCTGTCTGTAACACAAAGAGATTAACGTAGAGGCTCCCCTAGGCTTTTCTATGTCCAATAACACCCTGAGATTCTACAGTAAATGGTGAAAGTTACGGGCTGCAGACTTCATAAATGTCTCTGTCAAGTCCATTTCTTAGATGGTTCCAAATGAAATTAATCAGAAGCTCTATAATTTCAGTTGAAGAAAATCTACCAATATAGGTTATATGTTTTAAGAAGAATGGAGATCTATCATGTTACGTTATCATTGCTTCCAACTTGTACATATGTATTCTCTGAGTAACTCAAGCAGTGCTGGTGTTTTGTTACATCCTGGCCCTGGTTCTTCGACCTGCCAACTAGAAATGCACTACAATGTATTGATGAATACTCAGTGTTCCGCATTTTCATTTTTATTCAAATAACCGTTTCCAAGAACATTCTATCTTCATTTAGCATTTCTGACCTTGAAGCGGTTCATAAGATCATATCTGGTAAACAGTTCATAAATCATAAACTTCAGGCTATGTTCTCCACTTGCTTCATTTAGGGCAAATACATCAAAAGACCATTTATCCACATCCTGTAGGGGGGAATAAAAAGTAAACACATTAGGTGGAAATATGGCATAGTGTTGAAGCCTTTTAGGGAAAATTATTTGAAAAGTTAGGCATTGTACATTTGGCAGATCATTTTTCACTGAAGAATATTACACTACATTTTACTAGAGCCTGATATGACCAGGTCAAAAAAGTGAGGCGATTGGGTTTAGTAACTCCAAAATCTTCATCAGTGTTCTTAAACAATAAGCCTGGGCACACGGCAGCTCTGCCACTGTCTTCACTCTCTCCACAGTTTCCTACCGTAAACAAACTTCCTGGAATGGGCTCACAATAAGGTGGACTTGCGGGTGGTATGGGTGAGGTCACTTGAGGAATCAAAGCAAGATGCGTCACTCGATCCACTGCAGGATGGCTTGGAACATCAGCACAACTTAGCACTTTGGCTTAAAGCTTTGATATATTCTGTCCCTTTCTGGGATACAAATATGAGGCTGAGAGAGAATATACACAGCCTTATTAGTGCTGGCGAGGTGGGTTATATCCGGGAGGCAAAAGGAAACGGATCCTTTTTCTTGGAGAAAGGAGAGTAATGTTTTCATTTCATGCAGTTTTGGAGGGGATCAAGTAGACCCGTAGGGAACAGGTACTCTGAGAAAGGACCCCTTACAGCAGCAGAGGGACCGGGGAGCAGGGATATCTGAACAATTCATAATTTTGCTTTTATAATAGCCTCAAAAAGCATGGTATTCAGATGTTAAGGTAGAAAGGTACTGTCAGTAGAGAAGTTCCAGCATTTATACACAAGCGGCAGCTTTAATATTGATTAAGATAAGCAGACAGCCTTAAAGTTAGATACGAATTTTGTCCTTAACGGATCCTGTCAGTCTCATGTACCGCACCCCACCTCACTCCCGATCCTGAGGGTTAAATTGAGCTCCTTCTAATTGAGCATGGTACATCATCAGACCTTTCTTTAACTTTTTGGAGAAAAAGTCTTGCAGCATTGATGAGCTGCTAAATTGCTCGGACTGCACTCAGATTTACAGTCTTCCTGCCTCCGCCTCCCAGAGCTCTGGGATCAGAGGCCTGTGCCACCAGGACAAGCTTCAATTACCTTTTTAATATTCTTAGGAAAGCCAATAGTATGTGCTGTCACACGGTAAAACTCAACTGGAATTCTCACAAAAGGTATTCCAACCTTTCTTTTATTTATTTATTTATAATTTTTTAGGGAACGGTCTACAGGGTCGCAGTACTAATCAAACGTGTAGTGATCTGTCTGTTTAAAGCCTCCTAAGAGCTGAGATTATAGGCGCTCGCCACCACACCCAGTCTCAGTCGCCATCTCAGTGCACCCCGGGGGTGGGACCGGCGTGGACTGAACCCTGGGTCCTTGCACCTGCTTGCAGGTGCTTTAATCTGCTGAGCTATTTGGTTGGCCTTCCAACCATTTCTTTTGAAAACACTTTGAAAAAAAAAAAAAATAACAGCAGCCTCAAATGACCCTTTCAGTCACTTGGAACAAAGGACCAATGAAATATGTTTTGCTTTACTTGTAGGCCAATGTGAAATTCCTTCCATTTGCTTTAAATTTGATCCCTAAACACTGGCTTGATATCTTTGTAAATTAAAAATCTTCACTGGAGGTCTTGTTTGAAGGTCTTTTACCATGAGGAAAGCTCAAAGGAGGCCAACAAATCTTTTATCAGATTCCAAAGCCAACAGGAAGGAGAGAGTGTGACCTCTACCCAGTCTTCTCTGTTTCCAGCTAGGGGCTTCCCACTGAGTAAGGAAGGGGCTAGTGCCCTGACTCCAGGGAAGTTTCATAAGCAGCAGTGATTTACACATGTGAACTACCATGGTATGTGGCCTCTGCACTGTTAGACTGAGCACAAACAAGGGGTTTTATTGGAAAAAAATTATTTCCAATAAAGACTAAAATAGTCTTCCCTAATGATGTTTTCTCCCTCACACTCAATTCATGTGTCGCAATGAAATAACATTTTAGAAAATTACATTTGAATGAAAATGATTAGACTTTTATTTTATTATATATATATAATATATATAATAATAATAATAATTATTATTATTAGCCATACTAGAGATTGAAGTGAGGGGTATACCCCAAGCTGTTTTTATTTTTTATTTGGAGACAGGGTCTGGCTAATTTTCTGAAGTTGGGCTTCAATTTGTAATCCTCCCGCCTCAGTCTCTGAAGTGCTGGGCCTACAGGCCTGGGCCACCACATCTAGCTTTTAGTTGGTTTCTAAATCAAAGTTTTAAAAATAAATAATATAAAATTGAGTAATTTTCTTGCACACAGTTGGGGAAATAATAGGAAAGGCAAAATCTCTCAAGAACAGAGAAGTATTCTCTGTTTAGTATTAGTATTTTCTAATGTGACATTTTTATGCATGTTTTTATCATAATTTTAAAAATCCACAAAGAAGCACCCCAGAGGATGAATACTTCTTCCATTAATGATTTAAATTTAAATATAATATTCTGCAGAGCAAGGTCAAATGTAAAGAGGATGTTTAAGAGGAAACTAATACACACAAATAAGCAATGCAAATTTACAATAGGAAAATAACAGTCAGAAATAGAGCAGCCTAAGATTATCTACTTGTTGCTTGCATCCTTTAAATTCTTGGGCAATGCAGGAAAACTGTCACAGTGTTTTCTCAGGAAACAAAATTGAATTCCCCCAACCAAATTAAGAGACCAAAAGAAATAAGAAAGTTAGAGTCTGAAGCTGCAAATTACTTGTGTAGCAATAAGAGATGCACAAATGTGCGAGTGTCCTGTGCAGAAAATGAAGACAAGACAGTCCAAAATGTCCCAGTTTCAGATCACTGATTTCAGTTTTTCCTCACACAGAGGGTTCTGCAATTGTGCCTCAGGTTTGAGCAGTGACAAGAGAAGTCACAGATAGGAGACAAATTTCTCCATAATTTTACATTATATTTAGCATTTCTCATATTTAAGAATTTAAATAACTTTCTTTTTTATGTATTTAGTATAGGGTCTATAGGATGTCACTTACACAGATGGGACTCATAGTGATTCTCCTATTTTCAGCCTCTCCAGCGGTAGGATTACACGCCACCATGTCCAGACTTTGGCTGATTCAGTGCGCCCAGTCCCTGTGCTCGCCTAGACAGGCCAAAACAGTGCTCGCTTCGGCAGCACATATACTAAACAGGCCAAAACACCTTCTTTTTTTTTTTTTTTTGCAAAGTGTTTAAGTCTTTGCTCATACTAGCACATACACAATAAAATACTCTATATTTGTTCAGATGGATACTGGTGCTGCCTCAAAATAGAATTCAACATTCACTTAAATTATGAAGAAAAAACATCACACAGGCATGCACACACAAGTGTGCATGCGCACTCATTGATGGAGCTGGTTAGTGTAAATCAATCCTCATGTAATTCTACAGAGTCTGAAACAAATTGTAGGAGGTGTGATCAACATCTATCATGAAAAACTATTATAGTGAAAGACACATCACTACTGATGAAAGTGTCCGCAAGCAGACGCAGGGTCCTGGGGGTTCGATCCCTGGGCCTACCATGCTGGCCCAGCCCCCAGGGCACAGTGAGATGGCAATTGAGACTGGGCGTGTGGCACGCACCTATAATCCCAGAACTTGGGAGGCTGTAAACAGGAGCATCACTCCGAGTCTGATCTAGCAGTGAGACCCTGAACACCCTGTAGACCCTTCCCTAAAATACAAAAAAAGAAAGAAAAAAAAATACACCTTGCTATAAATCCCCCTCACAACACAAAACACATCCCTTGCCTCAGACAGACTCATACAATCATTCTTGTAACTTTCTAAAGCAGTGTTAGACAACCTTCTTCATGAGGGTGTTATTGTGAAAAATACAGAGCGTGCTGCTGTCCAGCATGCTGCCATGGGAAGAAAGGCCAGTGAGAACACACGCGAGTGTGTGCCCACCCACCTTCCCCACCAGAGCTGCCCTCGGGCTCCTTCCTGCTGTTCCCCAAAGTCAAAGTGACTGTAAAAAGGAAACACTTGGAATTGATTCAGGACATCAAAGCAATCAGAACATTACCACCAAAGCCCCTCGCGGGAGAAGACAACCAGAACTTTTCGGAAAATGGCAAGAATTACTGTAGATGACTCAATGAGAATCCAATATGCAGTCAAAGGACCCAGGAGGCAAGTCTGGAGAGAAGAAGGCTCAGGCGCAGATGCCATAGCCAGGCCCAAAGCCTCCCCAGAGACAAACAGGAACCTGAGGTTGCTGCAGTCAACGCCATCTTGTCCTGTGGTCCTAGATGGGCACCAGCCCAGAACATCTGGACCATTCCTTCCCAACAATGCCTTTGTTCTTTCCATGGACCCCAGCTGTGTGACTCACTTCCCCTGGATCAATATTAGTAAGTGACTATTCTTGTGCCCCAATCGGGTGACTGTAGTTTGACTCAGATTGTACCCAAGTTGGGATCTTGCTGTATAAATTACTCTGACAAATAGCCTTCTTGGCCATCCACTTCTGGAAACCCAGGAGCTATTCTTCTCCTCTTTATTTTCAGTAAAACTCTCTCGACTTCCCCCTTGGTTCAGTCTTTACTCCCTGATGTCGTGAGACCACAGTGTCTTCCCATCTACCTAACAGTTGGGGAATTACTTTCCCCAACAGGATGAAATATGTTTGAAGTGAGGAAGAGTATGTGGAGGGCTGTCAGGGTGGCTTTTATTATAAAAGTTTTTTTTAAAAAACTAAGCAGTAGAGGCTTATGAGACAGCTCAGGGGCCTAAAGCACCTGCTTAGGCAAGCTTAGGCAATGCACAGAGACCGCAGTTGGATCCCTGATACCAGCACCCACTCTCCTCCCCAAGGCAGGCTGAGCCAGCCACAGGGGAAAAAAAACCTAAACAGTAACTGTAATTTTCAATCATACCTTGTATTTTGTAAATGGCTAAAACAATTTTTACATTCCAACACATAGGCTGCTGCAAAGAACTACTCTTATCCCCCCCAAATCAGAAGATTTTTAAGCACAACTTTTATAAATGAAAATAATTGAAATTATTTCACCTTTAATGTTACTATGACAGCTGCTGGATATGCCAAGCCAACCATGTGATAGCTTTTCCTATACATCCTGGAAAAAAAAATAAAATTAAGTGTAAACATAAGATTCATGTGCTCAAGGCTTTCAGCTGTTTTTTAAATACAAAGGTAAGGATTAGTTTTGACTTGTTTACTTTTCATCACTCCTTCCTTGGCAGCAGTGATACTTGCGGCCATCATTTCTCAAGCCTGAACTCTCCTGTCTTCCCATTTAATCCCAAAGCCTTTGTTGCTTTCTCTTTCCTGCTTCAGTGACAGACGTGAACAGCACTCTGTACTTACAACTGCCTTATGAATCTAATTTGATTTTAGTTTCCAGGTAAGGCTATCTTCTGCTGAATTTCAACTAATTAAAAGAGGGATTCTATTTTCTCACATGTCCCCATATTCCTAACAGCACGATATTCTTTTATGCCCACTTATGTGACAAAATTTTTAAACTGGAAGCTGAAGGTCGTGAAAATATTCTCTGTGTAGATTTCCATTTGTACATTTTTTTTGCAAAATGAAAATTATAGGAGGGTACATGTAGCATCATCAATATTTCTACAACTTCATTATTGTTGTTAAGAGTAATGGAAGAGGGCCAGCCAAATAGCTCAGCCAGTTAAAGCACCTGCAAGCAGGTGCAGGGGCCAGATGGCAATCGAGACTGGGTGTGGTGGCACTCGTCTGTAATCCCAGCTCTTGGGAGGCTGTAAATAGGTGAAGTCCGATCTAGTGGTGAGACCCTGAACACCCTGTAAACCCTCCCCCCCACAAAAAAGAATATTAGAAGAGATTATATTGACAAAAATTAATTTATTCAAGTCATGTAGTATTAGTTAATAAAGATTGTTCAGAGAGTAAACAAAATTCTCTTTGTTTCCACATCAGCCAATAACAAAAATATCTTGAATCTGTGATTTGCAAATGATTTGATCTTTCTGTTTTCTGACAGCGAAGCAAAGGAACCCAAGCCAAGGACAAGCAGTCCTCATAAATTCACGTGATCACAAAATCGAAAGCTCCCTAACGTGCAGAAATAGTCAACTGCTTCTGTTTGGGACCATGATAGACTTCGCCGCATGGTGCTGTGAAGAATTAATTTGACTGAATCTCAGTCTTGTACCTTAATTTTATATCAAGCTAGAGTACAAAAAAAATCACATTCCTAGATGGTAGGGTTCTGATTGCTTTCCCTCAAATACCTGGAAGATGCCAGAAGTTAATTAAGCGTAATCATAAGAATGGTCAGTATAAGACGGTTCCGTGGAAAATATTTGGCATCTCTTATAACATCGTGGTGGGGGACATCCACCTTATTGACTCATTGGAACCTCTATTAAACCCCACGAGACATATTCTTAATTTATACCTAAGTTTTCAAAATACCATAAAGGCCATGTAACTCACCACGTTTCCTTCGTAAGTCTTGGAAGGTTGAAATTACAATATTGCATATAATTGTATCTCGAGCCTAATTGTATCTTCTTCCCATTTAATCCCAGACTTTCCTACTTTACTTTTCCTGCTTCAATTTTATGTTTGTCATAAATTACTGCAATCAGTGTGGGAAGTAAGTGACCCAGCAGATCAAAAACATATTCTTTATCTTTATTGGAAGATTTTAGAATAGCCTATAAGTAAAAAAAGCACTCATTACTCCACTGAGATATGTCTAATTATTCCACTCCTGCAGGGAAGGAAAGTAGAAGTCACGCCGTGCAGGATAGTGGGAATGACTGCTGTCAACACCGACACCTGCCTGGGGAATTTAGGGAACATAGGTCGTTTTATTCCCTCTTATTTTTCTAGACATTATTACTAAAAAATGGTGATGCAGGGGAACTGAAACAGTAATGAAGAAGGAAAAGCTCCATATAAGAACCAGCAAAAGTAGGATTGTCTCCCAAGTGTAAGAACTCAAAAGAAGAAATAAAAATTGAAAGGTGAAATGGAAAGGGAGAACTTAAAGATTAAACAATGTAGAGAGAGAAAGGAAAGAAGTTAGAGGATATGGTAGGAGCAGAACCATACATTTGGGCTGGGTGGGTAACTCAGTAGCATAAGCGCTTGCTGACAAGCACAAGGTCCTGAGTTCAATCCACAGTACTGCAAGAAAAAAAACAGCCCCAAACCCCCAACATTTATGTAAACAAGATGGTTAAGGCAATGGTCCTTAAAATTTCCATCAGGTTTTTGAAAGTAGCAGTAAGTGGGTAGAATTCTCATCTTGTGTAACTCTATAGGCTGATATCTGTGATCTAAGCAACTATCCTGAGGACAACAATGTGTACTACTAAAACCATGCTTGAAATACCTGTCATTTTGGTCTTCTAAATGTATACTGCGTCTAATGTCATGTCAATTATTGCTATATTCTCTCTCTAAAGTAAACATTTGTAAAGAAAATGGGGAGTAATGAAAGAAAATGAGGGACAAGGGGGAAAAAAGAAACACAAAAGAATTTTTACATTAACCGTTATTATTGCATTTTGTTTTTTAATGTATTTAGTACAGGGTCTATAGGGTCTCAACTGGGTAGGTCGGACTCATAGGGATCCTTCTTTTTAAAGCCTCCCAAGTGCTGGGATTACAGGCATGCCCCACCATGCCCAGTCTCAGTTGACTTCTCAGAGTGCCCCGGGGGTGGTGCCGGCTCCGCATACCAGGGATCAAGCCCCTGCCTCAGTGTCTTCCTCAGCAGGTGCTTTAGTCCTCTGAGCTCTCTGGCCAGCCCTAAGCATTATTAAATCAGATCAATTTCATGGCACTGAAGGGACCACGAAGCAGCAAAGGAAACATGCGCTTTGAATCAGACAGATGCTGTGACTTTAGGACACTATTCAATGTCATTCATTAGTAAAATGAGAATTAGCAGCTTTTTGTAAGGAGCAAAATATCTATGCCCAGCATAAGTGAAAGATAATGAGAGAAAGCTATGGTGGCTTTCACTGCGGCTTTCTCATTCACTGCAGCCCGTTCAAGTCTCCCATTTTTTTTCAGAGTTCACTGGGGACAGGGGAAAGGGTTAATGAGTCTCTCAGTTTAGGGAGCAGGTTGATAAAGGATGTGTCTGTGGACTTTATCTTATGTGGAACATAAAGGCAAAAAACATTGTCTTATTGTGAGAGTAAACTCTCCATTAACATTATTATTAATTATTATTATTTTACCTGGAATTGAACTCAGGACCTAACACTTGCCAGGCAAGTACTTTGCCACTGAGCTACATCCCCACCTACTATACTTTGCTAATCCTATCATCAGGAATAGAATTCTAGGATGAAAAATTAGAAAAAGAAAATTATGTGGGTGCAAAGATGATTTCCATGGAATTGGAAAGGAGAAACCTTTAATCTAGTTGGCCATTTTCTTTCATAAATAGGTGATAGATGGCAAATGAGTCTGAGAAATGTAATGAATTTCTTAGAAATCTACAAATAAGTAGTGAAGTCTAACTGAAACTACAGTGGATTACCTTTAGAAGTGTTCACTCTAATTACAAAATATAATCTTAAAGCTTAAAAATCTCATATGCCAGGCCCTGTGCTAGGCAACAGATTGTTCAGTGGAGAGCAAGAGAAGTGTACTTCCTGGTTGCAGGCAGTTTATTTTAATGTGAAGAAAGAGAGAGAAAATAAAGGCACAACTTGATCCCAGGGGGTGATATTTCAGAGGTTACTAGTTGGAGGGGTGACTGGAATATTCAGAGTGATTAAGGAAGCTTCTGCAATCAGAGAAAGGGCCTGCCGATGAAGGGGGGAAGAATCACTTCTGATAGGAAGGGCAGAAGGATTCATGGAACCAAGAAGGAAAGAGTTTAGAAATGTTCCTGGTAAGCTGGTACTGATGTTCAGGCAGGGATTGTGGGACAGCAGGAGTGACCTGCGTAGGCCAGACCTGCTTACTAAATGAAAAAGAAAGCCATCTGTGGTTGTTAACTTAAAGGGTGACAGGACCTAATGTATAAGTTTACGAGAATGGTGAATGGTGTGTGAACAGAAGTGAGCAGAAAGTGACCCCATGAGACAGTTAATGTTCTACCTCTGTTGGAGGACCCTGAGGCCCAGGTTTAGGGCCCTGAAGTAAGCAGTAGTTCCAGGACACCGACAGGACATTGACAGGACTCGCTGAAGTACTGAGTCTTGGCAGGGAAGTGTCAGGTGAGGATGCTACAAAGCTTCCAGAAGTCTTTTGATTTTCAGAATTGGAGATAATTACTTATATAAATTCAGGACAAGCATGTCAGTAATAGAGATTCAACAGTGACAAAATAAGGATATTAATTGAAAGCTCACTTGCCAATGTAGTTACCTTAAGTATATTTTATATTCTTTTAGTATATTAAATAACAAGCTGGGGTAGTATGCAAAAAATGAAAATTTGGCATGGTGATACATTTTTATTCAATTCTTTTTAACCTTGTCTTGAGTGGAAATGCAAATTCACTTGGTTTTCACACAGTTTGTGTTTCTCTTTGGTTTGCCTGCTTCTGTAATATATTCTTAAATGAAACAGGCAAAATATATATTCCTTCAGTAAATCAAACATGCTCTTTTATTTGTGATTCTCTCACTGACTTTTTAAAGTTCTCTCTAGATGTTTTTAATTTGGTGCTATGGGAAATAACTAACATTTGCTGATGCTGTTTTATAAAACAGGAATATGGTCAGAGCTGTCCTTTCTCCTCAGTCCTATCTCCTTGCCTCAGACTTCCAGTCCCAGGGGCAGAACCAGGAGAAGCTTAAGCTCCCAGAGGGTGATGTCATTTCACAAACTAACCACACTGTTTCCAGCTTCCTTTCATCTAAGCCAATTAGACATGGCTAGGAAATTGGAAAAATCATTGTCTTAAAAAGTTGTTTGAATAATCCCTCAGAAAATGATATTTTCGATATGACCACAGCACAAGATATTAGAAGCTTCATGTGCTGTGAGTATGTCTTCAAATTGCAGCGTATTCTTCACATAATGCATTCTTGACTACATCTTTTAAACCCTGTCTATCCCATTTTTCCTTTAAGAGAGTAAGTCAGAGCTTGTAAAGTTTATTGGAAATGATGGCCACAATTATAGAGGTAAAATACCATAGTCTCCTTTAAATTTAAAGTAAATCTACCCCCAGTTTTGTTGCATATTTTCCTTAATCTTTACAAATTTTAAAATTTTAAATAATTTTTAATAATTTTTTTAGTTTATGGAATTTTGATAACTATTTTCTAACATTGTCAGGCATGCTTATTTTGGATATTATTTGTGGCTTTAGTTCTGAAAGCTCTTGTTTCTTAGAAAGAAAAATAAACTGTGCTCTGAAAAGTTAAACGAACACAAAATTGGCTCACATTAACATGTGTTTCACATTGGAAACTCTTCTGGTTTGATTTCATGCTCTAGGGGCCATTGGATATCTCTCAGTCCAGTGGCAGAAATGTTAAATTAAAAAAAATATTTTTGAAGATGAAAATAAGAGAGTACCTTTCATGAAGAAAAAACCTTTTAGGACAGTAAAAGGCTTGCTTGACTTGGGCATGTAGATTGTACCCATCGTAGAACTTATTTTATTTGCGTTGCATAATGCATTCTTGACTACATCTTTAAAACCTGTCTATCCCATTTTTCCTTTAAGAGAGTAAGTCAGAGCTTGTAAAGTTTATTGGAAATGATGGCCACAAATATAGAGGTAAAATACCATAGTCTCCTTTAAATTTGAAGTAAATCTACCCCCAGTTTTGTTTCATATTTTCCTTAATCTTTACAAATTTTAAAATTTTAAATAATTTTTAATGATTTTTTTCCAGGTAAAATTAATTGTATATAATATGAATGTGCCAGAACTGTTTTTTTTTTTTTTTTTTTTTTTTTTTTTTTTTTTTTTTTTTTTTTTTTTTTTTTTTTGTCTTTTTGAGACAGGGTCTCACTGTGCAGTTCAGGCTGGCCTTAAGCTCACTTTGTAGCTCAGGCTGGTCTTGAACTCACAACAATCCTCCTGCCTCAGCCTCCCAAGTGCTGGGATTACAGGCATGAGCCACCACGCCCGGCTACCAGAACTGTTTTTGAACAGCTATTCATGGCCATTCATTTTAGAATTGTTATACAAAAATTGCCTTTGCATCAGTCTTCACATCAGTTTAATATAAATAAAAACAATAAGCCCAGGATAAGGTATTTTTTGTTGTAGTTAAGTTTATCATAAAGCTCTCAATATGTTCATTCTGCTTGTACTTAAGGTTGCAGTTTTCCTCCATTAGTAAAATAGAGGCATTTCAGAACATTGATATGACGAATGCATTTTCTCTCCTTTGGATTTTGTTTTCTTGAGATACCAACACATCTTCCTACCTTTCGACAAAAATTCCAGCTTGGACAGCATGTACAATGCTTCGAAATTTAGGTTTTTCCTCCGGTTTCTTTTTCGTCATCCCCATTTTGCGTGTAAAGGTAGAAGCCAACCAGTCCCGGACTTCCGATGGGACGGAGTCAGTCTGAATGTCACTGAGCTCATCTTCGGTATCCAGCAATCTTCTGCAGAGATTTACACAGAGGAAATGTTAGAGAGAAGTGCAAGGAAATGGGTATCAAGAAAATGAACATCACAGTGGGGTTTTAAAAACAGCAAATCACCCTCTTATTACTCCTTAATGTGAGCAATTTAAAGAAAGAGAAGATATTGGGTTAACTCTTAGAAAACTCTTATTTTTTCAACTTGATCATGTTCTGCAGGCAAGGAATTAATAGACACAAGCACATACTTCTTCCACAAAAGTGAAGTACAGTGCCAATAACTTATTAGTATCATTAATAAACCCTTTCTAATAACAAAACTTAGAAAAGTTAGGAAAGGGAATTCCTAAACAGATGTCTACAGTTAAAGCAACTGGAGTAGACTGAAAAAGGAGAGTGAAGTCCAACAGTTGTCTTATATCTCGTAATTTTATGACAGGCACACACACAATAGAGTATATATGCTTTTTAGGAAGGTTTTGGGTTTCCAAAAGTCACTCACAAGTGCTATTTCAATGGATAAGTGTCTCTCAATCAAAAGAAAAATAGCAGCATATAAAATATTCTTTCTGGTATCAACTTTGTAGATTTCAGAAAGTGAAACAAATGATGAATCAAAGGACAGTAAATTCACAAAAGAGGGTTCCTCGATATCCACAGGAATCTGATTCCTCCACATCCTCCGACCCCCAAGGTGCTCACATCTCCTGCTCAAGGCCAAGCTTGAATGATGGATGGAGTACTTGCGTGTAATCTATGCCCAACCTCTCCTTCCCTGTAAATAATCTCTGCATCATTTATAGTACCGTAGGCGATCCAAATGCCATGGGAATAGTTGTTACACTGCTTTGTTTAGCAAACAATGACATCAAAATAGCTTTCACATTGTTGGTTTTATTTATGATTAATTTTGATATTTGTGTGTTCAAAATCCAGATATAGAACTCAGAGACACAGAGGGGTGAATATATTTAAAACCTCCTTTTAGGAGACTGCACCAAGAAGTGGAGGAACCCCAGGTAAAGCAAGGAACTCCACTTCACTTTCGGATGGAGATCAGGTGGGGCTGGGGCTACTGACCAAGGAAAGGAAAAGAGCAAAGCCGTGAGCCAGACCTGACCTCATTGCCTCTCTGGGTGAGCACCAGGCAGGTGATCATGATCAACTGCTTTGTAGTGGGAACAGAGAGCGCTTCCTTATTTCTCAAGGGCTATCAGCTGCATAATTAAGAGCTCCCTATAATCTGAAAGTGCAAGATTGTGTGAAAGACTCACCATAAAACACAAAAGCAGCTTTGCACGTCAGCAGATCGGGGCCACTGGGAAGCACACAGGGCACCTCTGCTTGTCATCATTTCCTTCTCACTGCATAGGCTGAGTAACTCAGCTCTCTGCACCACCTGCTAGCTTTGATCTTTGGGGTCCATTCACTTGGTAAATCTGCCTTCAAGTTGTAAACTGACACACAGGGAAGGCTGCCAGGGATCGAAAGCATTGCTAAAGCCACAAGGACAAGCTGCACCCCACTTCAAGGAGGCAGGGCCAAAACAAAGGGCAAAGAAGGACAAGACCCATGTGACAGACCAAAGAGAGACTGGGGAGATACCCTTCAGAAGAGTAAATATTCATTTTCTTCATAGGACCTCCTAGCCATATGCACAACATGGTTATTTGCCAGTATTTGTTTGACATGGTAATCAATAAGCACAAGTACTCTGTAAAGAACAATCTTGAGTGAGGGAGTTATTCAACTACGTATATACATTTCAAGATTTTAAAAAGATATATTTGAATATTAACCTTAATACTCACTGTAAGTTATTTTTAATTTGCGTTTGGTTCCTACGTTTGGATGATTTTGATTTTCCTTTAAAACGCCAATCTTGTACTTTGGCACAAAATTTTTTGGGGGTCTTTTTGCCCATTTAAGACTAGATTTCTTAGTCAGTTTAGCAAGATCTACAGCACGTGAGTCAAATATTTTATTGCTTCAGAGCTATGCCATTTCTCCTATTTGTTGTACAGAGATCAGATGGAAGCTCAGAACAGGTGGAATCGAATCACTGTGGTATCATCCTGTGATGTCACCATGACCCAAACATTCTACTGCTGCTTTATTTCATCACCTGATCTAACCAGAATCAATGACACCTGCTAGTGGTTACTGATTTTTCCATAGCAAACTTGGCATTGGTGGCTGTAAAACAATACATCTTAAACTCATAATGATTCAGAACACCATCTAACATTATGAAATCAATATATGGGAAAAAAAGTCCTCATATGAATATATTATTCAGGAGTCAGGCAGTTCATAGATATGAAACATAGAATAATTTACTGAGAAGGAAACAACACAATTTCAGGGAAAAAGTGATAGATTAATGAGTGGGTATAGGGACAAAAGAAATAAGCATGTACAGAGAAAAAGCATAGACTATGCTATTATAAAAGTGAAAAAGCAACAAATACTTCTGTGGTGGTTGATTTGATGTGCCAACAGGAACTACTACAAAGCCCAGTGATTTGGTCAAATGCAAGTTTCAATGCTGCTGTGGAGCTAAAGATTTTTTTCATACTTATTTAATTGCCTGAGTGAAACAGTGTAGCCTCCAGAGATGTGGGGGGAGGGCTTTATCCAACCAGGATGGCCTTAGGCAGGAAGGACAGTGAGAGGCCGAGAGAAAGGGGAATGCTGCCTTCAGACTGGACATTAGCTCTTGCTAGAACCTCCAGCTTAGTGTCCTGCCTTACAAATTCTAAACCTCAGGAATCCTATGAGCAGTTCCTGAAATCAGTCTCTCTATCACCCATGAATATTGGGTGGTAATGATTAGTATAAATCAGGTAGAAGAAGAAGACTCAGTTCCTGATGAATATTTAAGAGAGTATATCACTCTAGTCTGGTTTTAAAATGCAATGAAAATCCTACTTTTTAGTTCTTTTGACACAGCGTTGTACTGTGCAGCTCAGGCTGGCCTTAGACTCATTAGTGTTCTGCCTCAGTTTCCCCACTGCTGGGGTTACCAGCATGTGCCACCACACTCAGCTAGAGGTATTGCTTGCAACTGATTAAAATGTCTTTAAGCATCATAGAGCTAAAAACCATATTTTTAAACTTCTATTCATTTTAATAAGTAAAAAGCAATAAAACAGTTTATAACAGGTTAGTATGACAGTCACAATAATTAATACATTGCACATTGTTGTCTTCATAGTAGTTATTCAGAGGACAAGATGTAGACATGATATCTTGTCTAAACAATATTTAAAAAAGCAGTTGAAAAGACTGGGTGTGGTGGTGCGTGCCTGAAATCCCAGCTCGTGGGAGGCTGTAAACAGGTGGATCACTATGTCCAGTCTAGTAGTGAAACCCTAAACACTCTGTAGACCCTTTCCTAAAAATATACAAAAAAATTACCCTAAACACCCTGTAGACGCTTTCCTAAAAATATACAAAAAAAAATTACTACAAAGATTCCATCTCAATGAACTAAGAGAAAGGAGCTGTATATTGATCCTACCTATCTTATATATACATATATTTTTTTCACTACAAAACAGTCCTTTATTAATATCCCTCCTTTTTTTGCCAGAGATAAGTGACACACTGCAGTTAGAGAAACTGTGTTTGGAGAAGTCTTTAAAAACTGTTACATACTTGAAGCCATTCTAAAGACTGTAGCTACCTGAATTCATTAAAAAAACAACTAATATAGTCCAATATCCATAATAGTAGTGACTTACCAGTACAACTGGAAATTGTCAGAAGTTTTTGACTTGAGCCTTTTACAGCTCAACATATTAATATGGCATTATGTTTATACCTCATGGTTATACTTTCTGCTGGATGGTTAAGACCAAGTTAAAACAAAACCTAAAACTAAAAATATAACTCTTGTATCAGACAAAGACAGTCAAATCCCCTCAGAATTTAGAAACCTGGATCCATGTGCAACAACTTGTAGATCTTTTGTCAGTGTCAGCCATCTGGATGAGTCATAGCCATTGTTGGACCAGTTTGCTCTCTGTGAAAGCTTGAGAGAATTTTTTCTCCCTAGGTGACTCTCCTTAGGCACACTATACATCAACAATCACTTTCCTCTGTGGCCCTGTAATCTCCTTGATCAGAAAATTTGGGACACCACTGAGTTATAGGATGTCACATAAGAGAGCAGAGATTCACTTATGTCCTCAGTCCTCACTGACCTTGAAGGGCTAGGGCCAAATTATTAACTATCCTTGTAGCCCCCCTATTTCTCTAAATTTTGTCTGAAAACTTTAGTTGTTAAACATTCAAAAGAGAAACTTAATGATATGATCACCCTGTAACAGAGACAGTTAAGCTTAATGTCACTATCTATCTGAATATCAAATACCTTAGACATACTATGGAACTACTATTTTCCCAACAACCATGGCTATTCTAAAATTTAAATCCCTATAGAATGTGAAAAAAGCAATTACACATTTTTTACACAGAAATTTAGAAATCAGACCATATACAACATTGTAGCAGGACAATCCTATGACTTTTTTTTTCTTGTTTCTTGTTTTCCTTCTTTACCTTTTTTTTTTTTTTAATGAACATTTACTTTAAAGAGAGTGTAACAATGATTGCTATGACATTAGAAGCAGTACACATTTAGAAGACCAAGTTGCAGATATTTCAAACATAGTTTTATTATTACATATTCCTACCCTCAGGGTAGTTGCTTAGTTCACAGATAGTAGCATATAGAGTTAGTCAGGGTGAGAATTCTACCCATTAAATGCTACTTTGAAAAACCTGATACAGATTCTTAGGACAATTGCCTTAACCATCTTGTTTATATAAATGTATGGTCTTGCCCCAGCCATATTTCCTAACTTTCATCCTTTCTCTCTGTTTGTGGTTTAATCATTAAATTCTCACTTTCCATGTACCTGTGTACCTTTCAATTTTTATTTCTTCTTCTGAGTTGTTATGCTAGGGAGTCTATATGATATTTATACATGTTTTATTTCAATTATGAGTATATCTTCAAGTGGCATCCACTTACATATGAAGGCTTCAAGTTTATTTTTCTTTATAGCTGGTAATACTTTAATGTATAAAAACACCAAATCTTTTTCATCCATTCCTTAGGTGATGGGTGTTTCGGTTGTTTCCAAGATTTGGCTGTCACCAATTGTGCTGCTGAAACATAGGTGCACATATATCACTATGATATGATGTTTTCAGTTCTTTTGGGAAAATTACCAGAATAAAACTCATATTGTTTAGACATTAAAAGCCATTGTCAGCAGTCTCATCCCATATGGATGTGTGTGAGTTACTGAGGATGAACCTCCTGCTTTCACATTCTGCCGCAGTTCTAGCCTTTTCTTACCTTGCTTTTCTTTCCATTTTTATTTTTCTTTATTTTGAGACAACCCTAAAAAGCCACTAAATTGCAAAGGCTGAGCTCAAATTTGCCATCCTCCTGCCTTGATCTCCCAGTTCTGAGGTTACACACATGCACCGCTGTGCCTGGCTCTGCCTTATATTTTAATGGAAAGAGACTAAAAAGAAAAGAAGGCTGATATAATGTGATTTGGTAGGAAAGGGAGTGTTACTGCAGGTAAGACAGAGGGGCAGGGGAGCTGTCACTTGAGTGGAGACCTGAAGACAGAGGGGCAGGGGAGCTGTCACTTGAGTGGAGACCTGAAGAATAAGAATAACAGAATAAAATCTAGAGAACAGGACACCCAGAGAAAGGAAACACAAGGCAGGTCCCTGAGCAGGGCCAGTCTCTGCATGTCCAGAGCCAGAAGGGA
This sequence comes from Ctenomys sociabilis, assembly GCA_004027165.1. Classification (NCBI taxonomy): domain Eukaryota; kingdom Metazoa; phylum Chordata; class Mammalia; order Rodentia; family Ctenomyidae; genus Ctenomys; species Ctenomys sociabilis. The sequence continues at coordinate 22,075 of PVKA01005595.1, read as the reverse complement.
AGTCACATGCAGCCAGGTCATATTGACAGGGCCAAGTATTGATATAACGCCTTAAAATGATTTTGTCATCGTTGTGGTGGAAAGTCATTGAAAAGCTTGAGCAGAATGGAATACTTTGTATTTCTGAAAGGCCACGGTGCATTCTTTTGGGAATTCTCAGAACAATATCTTGAACTCGGTGAAGAGACTACAATGATGTGGACAAAAATGTAAAAATGGTCTCTTATTTTCTAAGTCTATTGTTTTTCTAAACTGTAAATACTAGGCATTGTTTCTCCTGTACATCCCAGCACAGCTGTTTCCTGTGTGGCTCAAAGTTCTATTGAAATTTCATTATTATCTTCTTAACTAATAATGACTCCCCCCCCCCGTTCCATTTATCTGGTTCTCTTCTTCAGAGAAATAGAACACATCTATAAGTGATCTCTTTTATCTACTTTCCATTTCTATAATTATTCCACTAAGCCCTGTTTTTTCAGCAGTGCTGCGCGTTCACTCTGCTCTGCTTACCTTCCACTTACATTCCAAGTACAACTCCTTGCATTGTATTTTTTTTTATTGGAGCCCATCTATCTTTATATTGCATTTATTATTTTTTTCTACAGAGGTAATCATTCATTTCTTCAATTTCATGGATTTGTTTATATATTTGGTCCAGAGTCTCACTACGCAGCTTGCATTTGTAGAGGATGCCTAGGAGCAGGGCCGGCATCGTGGTGCGGGGGATCGAAACCAGACCCCGTGCTTGCCTAAGCAGGTGCTTAGTCTGCTGAGCTATTTTTGCTGATCCTTAATTTCATAGATTCTACTTTACTTTTTTAATGCGTGTGTGTGAATGAGGTTTTTTTCATACTGAATCAGGAGAATGGAGGGAAAGCCGGGGAGAATGTGTACAAAGGACAGAAGAAACCCGGTGTGAGTCAGGATGTGTACAAGGGAGTGCGAATTAGCTTAAATTTCCTGTCTCGCCACACTACAGAGATGGAAAGCTCCAGGTCGGTGCCCTGAAGATTCTCCTCTGCTCCACAACACACTGTCCCCTGGCCTTTGCCTGTCCCCGAATGTCACCCGTGCCTCTGCCTTTGCTGCTCTAGTACTCAATGTGAAATGAGCACACCTCCATAGCCAGCCAGGACACGGGGACCTTCTTATTCTAGGCAAAGAGTTTCTATTTCTCGTAGAATCAGAGACCACCCCTAACAAACTCTACTTGATCCTCACTAGCCAAAAGCCATAACCTTAGGCATTCTCTTTCTTTAAAAAAATAATAGTAAATTCTGGGATAGGGAGATAGCTCAGGAGAATAAGCACTTGCCTGGCAAATAAAATAAAGCTAATTCAAAAAAACAGTAAATTTTTTTTGCAATAATTTTAGGTATTCAGAAAAACTGAAAGAATGGTGCAGAATTGCCATGCAACTCATGTCTATCCCTGCTTCACAGTTTTCCCTAAGATGTTGATATCTTATGTTTTGTGGCCAGCATATTCCAACAAGGAGCCAGAATTATCAGAGTTATAAATTAAGGTCAGTAGTCTACATTAGGGCTCACTCTTTGTGTTATCTACTCTATGGGAGTTTTGAAAACTGTATAGTGGTATGTTTCCACATTGAACTATCAAATAGAAACATTCCTCTGTCCTATAAACTTCCTCTATGCTTCCCCCATTCATCTTCTCTTCCTTTCCCCTCTAAGTCTATAGCACTGGCTGATTTTATTGCTGTCTTCAGAGTTGTTTTTCTCAGACTCCCATGCAGTTGCAATCATAAAGCGAAAGGCTTCCTACTTCAGATTGACTCTTTTCATTTAGTAATGAGCATTTAAAGTTGCTCTGTATCTTTTCATGTCTTGAAGTTCATTTCTTTTATTGCTAAATAATGTTCTATTAGATGGTATTCTATGGTTTTAAACAAATTCTGATATTGAGGTCATCTTTATTGCTTCCACCATCTGAGAATTATGAAGAAAATTCCTACAAACATTCACGTACAGTTTTTTTTTGTTGTCGTTTCAATTTACTTGAGTAAATACCAAGAAATACAATGACTGGATGGGGTGGTGAAAGCTTGTTACTTTCGTAAGCATGCGCCAGCTTGTCTTGCAACGTGTTGTTCCAGTTTCCATTCCAGTGAGCAATGCACAAGAGCAAAGTGAGGGCATCTCCCCCTGCCCCGCAGCCTGCGGTCTCCCTCGTGGCCTCCCAGCTCTTGAGTGAGACCATCTCTCGCTTCCCTCTGCACTGTCTCGGTACATGTCAGACCAAGTCAACACCTACTTCCCAGAACTCTACACGACTTATCCCCAGCCCAGCCTCCCTCCTCTCTCCCTTTGGTTCCAGCACTCTGCCCTTCTTGCTCATGCAGAGCTACCCAGCTTGCTTCTGCTGCTGGGCCTTTGCTCTCGTTCTTCCCTCCCTGGACTCTTATTCAAGCCATCAGTGTGAGCCACTTCCTCCTGCATTCCGAGAGAAGGTGCCCTTGGCCACATTAATAATCACCTGTCTTCTGCCTTTTACCCTGCTACTGTCTTCTTAGCATTTGTCCTACTCAATGACATACTTTATGTTCCTTGGTTTGTTTATTCAGTGTCTAAAGTCTAGATTGGAGAGATCTTGCAAACAGAGAATTGGTCTGTTTTTATGTGTTATTGTATTATCTGCCTCTAAAATAGTGCCAGAAACACAGGAGGGGCTCAATAGATATTCATCCAATAATTAGAAAATGTTGAGAAATATTTACACTAGACTGTTCTACCGGCTTACCCTTTGGGCAATAGTATTAGGGTGGGAACAGCAGAAGTTGTAGTCTAAAGTTGTGTGTCCTTTGATTTAAGAGAAGCAGTAACATAGTGAGAGTAAATTTACAGTTTTCCCTCATGTCTTTCATTGCAAATAGGTTACTTTGCTCTCAAATGAGTGTTGTATGTATTTTTTCTGACAAATTGTAAAGAAGCCTGTGTAGATACTCTCTGGCTTACAATGTGTATTTTTCAGGTCTGAAACCACAGAAGTTAATATTTCTGTCAAAGGTTGACACTTTCTTTTTTTCTGTATTTAGGACAGGGTTCACAGGGTCTCACTGCACAGATCGGACTCATAATGATCCAGGTGTTGGGGTTACAGGTGCACACCCCCAAGCCTAGTCTCAGTTGCTGTTTCAGTGCACGCCCGGAGCAGGACAAGCATGGCACACTGGGAATTGAACCCTGGCCGCTGGGCTCTGCCTCAGCAGGCACTTTAGTCTGCTGAGCTATCAGGCTGGCCTGAATGCTGACTCTTTCTATGTTCATTTATCAGAGAGAGGACGGTATGAAATTCTTTTCTTTTCTTTTTTTTTTTTTTTGGTGGAACTAGGGATTGAACTCAGGCCCTTGTGCTTGCCTGGGAAGCGCTTATTCTACTGAACCCAGCCCCTGGTATGAAATTCTTCTTTATGTAAACAGGTTGAAGCAGAGTCACTATCAGAGAGAAAAGGGTTGAAAGTGGGATACATCTTAAATTTAAAGTAATTTTAGGAATGAACTCCCCATCCATCTCTTTCTTGATCCTTTTGAATTCTCCCTCTCCTTCACACAAGCCTTGTGTTCCATCTCCCCCCTCTGATCAGGCTGGACAATAAAATTATAGTAACATATCAAAAAACAATTCTGGCCTTTATTATAGAGAGAAGATTATCACAATTTTTCTGTCCCTTTACCTATGATGTGCCTGTACCTGGGACTTACATGAGGTTATGTCATTAAAATATAAAAGACTAAATTTGTTTGTCTTTACTTCATTTCTGAAATAAACCTGTGCAAGTAGGTTGGTAAAAACAGATCTCAAGTATTACAATTAATTTTCCTTCCCAATCATCCAATAGCTTGATTGCTGTACATCCTACTATTTGAAAGGAGAGTGAGCGCAATTGTTCATCCTCAGTGCTCTTAAGAACTGAAGATTTTGTGTTTAAGAAAAATGTAAGGGTTCATCTAATATATTTTACATAGTCCTGCATAACTGTCACTTTGAGAGCTCTTCGTTGTTCATCCAGGAGCATACTGCAACTTATGCCTTTTGAATTATATGCTATGTCTGGAGACACTAAAATATTTCAAGTCTGTATAACTAGAAAATATTTTACTTTTAGTCTTCAGAGGTATGTTTGCTAAGTATAAAATTCAAAGAGGATAGATCTTTTTTCTTTCAGTCCTTTAATTAGTCTAGTTTCTTACACACTTGGTCTTTTTTTCAGTCTTTCTAATGCGGAATAAGATGCTATTTAATTTTGTTCTTTCATTGCTCATATTTTTTATGTATCTGCTGTTTTCATTTTTCCTTTGTTGTCCAAAACAACAAGTTTTGGACAATTTCATTTTTGTGTATCTTGGTATGATTTTATTCACAATTCTTGTGCAAAAGGTTCATTTTTCTTGGAAATGTGAGGCTTTAATTTCAACTAAATTCAGAAATTTTAAATCTTTATTGTCTAGCCCATTCTACTTTGAGAATTCTAATTATATGAATATATGTTTCTTGATTTGGTACAGAGTGAACTCTCATGTGTCTGATCTGTAAACTCTTTCTTCATGTTTACTTTAGACAATTTTTATTGTTATATTTGCTTAAGTTTGTAAATAGTTTTTTTTTTTACAATGTACAATCTATTATTAGTAAATAAAATAAAATGAAAAAAAGAAAAATAATCTAATCATTGGTGCATTTTCCTTCAGAGTCCTGAAAAGGTCTCCAGAGGAAACAGACAATAATAAATGTACATGTAAAACTTTACCCCTGGTGATCTTCAAGAAACGCTGTCACTGTTTGATAAAACTCTGAGTCCCAAAGGAGATGATGCAGCATAAAAATGAGGGCTCCTGGGGTGTGTATGAGCTGTCATGAAGTGACTCTGTGTCCCATCAGTGATCAGATGATTCTGGAAGCTATTTATAGTCTAAATTTTCTCTAAAATCAGATGACGCATCTCCCCCAGGGCTGATGTTTGAACTAGAGAGTCTGCAGGGAAAGAGAAGAAAAGAAGCAGGTGGCCCCAGAAGGAGAGGTCATGGGATTTTGACTCCCAGAATTTTATCTCAGTGAGAAATATTTCTTTCCATAGTGGACTTTTGGAAAATAGTTGCACCCAAGTACTCACAGCTATTTCAAGGCAATTGGTGCCCACGATTATACTTTCTAAGCATTAAAATTCAGGTTATGGTTGTGTTTAGCTCTCTTACAAGGTGCCTAGGCTATCTTCGTATTCACTCACTAAGAATACCGACAGTCATCCTGTATCACAGCTCTGCCTTGATGGTTAGAGTTAAAAATTAGTAGATCTTTTGCAAGTGTGAAAGAGATGGGAGGGACAGGAAAACAATCAAGGTATGTTATGTAAATGTACCAACTCCAGCAAAACAAAAAATAAAGATTAAGGCCTTTGGTTCAGCGTAGATTTTCTTGTTGGAGGAAGTTCAGATTGATCACTAATGCTAGTACCTAAATCATCCTCTTTTAAGGAAATAATGCTATATGGACAGATTGCAAGGTGCATTGAAGTATGCTAATTTCAGTATTAGGATAGAGAAGGGGAATACATTTGCAAGGCCATATCTATTTCAGTCTCAATGCTGCTAAATACATTTCATTTAATTTTTCTAGGGCACCAATGAAGCATGTTTATTTATTTATCATTTATTTTCTGTCTTGTTCCAAAAGGGATTTAAAATTAACTTCAAGAAATTTAAAAATCTATTTGTTTGCTCTTTCGCCGACCTCAGCACTTTGATCAGCATTTCCTTTGGTTTAGTCATCGATTTTTTTTTTTTAAAGAGTAAGAAGATGACTGTTCTACAGGAGAGGCTGTGAAGACTGAACATTGGGTGTGGAAGTCAGTAATACTGACATTGGATCAATTCTCAAGAGGCAGATTTTAGCTAAAAAGAGGTTAGCTGAGGAGAGAGTTGAAGGCCAGTTAAGGTTTGAGAAGGGCTTGGTGCTTCCTCTGCACTCACCCACAGAAGCCGGGCAGTGGCCAAGGGAGGGCTCATTTCCCAGGACAGTTAGAACTGGCCTCACAATTGTTCAGGGAAAACTCTCAGGAGTCAAGTTGTGTGAAGAGCTGAGATCAAGATCACGTTTTGGAGTTGTTTATGGACAGAAATAGGGGAGGTGGGGGTGGCGGAGAACTGCCCTAGGCTTCGCTGAGGACTCTAGGCTTCCCACCAGGGAATCTTCTTTGCTGAAAATCATCTCTGAGAATATTCCATTGGATACAAAGCTTGACATTCACTAGTTACCAAATTTTTTATTAATATGCATCCTCTGTGGTTGGGAAAATTGCCTCTGGATACAGATTCCTGACTTTATCACCTATTATCTGGGTAATCTTAGGAAAATACTTCATGTGTCAGTTCTTTGTCTGTACAGCAGAAATGCTAATGTCAGAGTTTATAGTGATGTGGGGTGAACAGAGAGGACCAACACACAGAGAGCATTTAGACCAGCTACGTACACAGCTGCACAGATTAGGCTAAGTTCCCTTTTCAATATGTAGAACAAGGAGGATGTCATGGTGTTGTAAATATTTGAAACAAGGTGGAAAGAAGACAGGAGCCAAAGAAAACTGAAGATTTTATGGATTATAAGAGAGAATGGAAGCAATCTCCAAAAATATTTTTGATTGTCATTTAAATTTCATTTAGTAGAATATAGAAATTCATAAAGGCAGAAAGTAAAATAGAAGATACAGACAGTGATGTTAAGCTTAACTGCCTCTGTACAGGGTAGTAATATCATTAAGCTTCTCTTCTGGATGGTTAACAACTAAAGTTTGTAGATCAAAAATTAGAGAGATCAATGGGCTAAAAGGATAGCCAATATTTTGGCCCTAGCCCTTCAAAATCAGTGAGGATTCAGGACATAAGAGAACTGCTGTGACATCCTATAACTCAGTGGTGTTCCAAATTCTGATTAAGGAGATTATGAGGCCAGAGAGGAAAGTGATAGGGGATGTATAACATGCCTAAGGAGAGTTACCTAGAGAGAAAAAATTCTCTCAGGCTTTCACAAAGAGCAAATTGGTCAAGAAATGGCTGTGACTCATCCAGATGGCTGACACTGACAAAAGATCTACAAGGCATTATACATGCTTCTAAGGTAAATCCTGAGGAGATTTGACTGACCTTGTCAGATAGCAAAAGTTACATTTTCAGTTTTAGGTCTTGCTTTAACTTGGTGTTAACCATCCAGTAGAAAAGTATAACCATGAGTTATAAAAAGTAATGCCATATTAATATGCTGAGCTGTAGAAGGCTCAAGTTAACAACTTCTAACAATTATCAGCTGTTCTAATAACTCACTACTCTTATGGATTATTGGACTATATTGGTTTATTTTGCTAAATTCAAGTACCTACAATCTTTGGACTGGCATCAAGTATTTAAAAACTTCTCCAAATACAGCTTCTCTAACTGCAGCAGAACACTCATCTGTGACAAAACAGAAAAGGGGGGATACATTGGGAGCCATGGAAGTCAGGAACTAGATCAAATGTGTGCAGGTGGGACCGGGCCTCAGTGCCTACTGTAAACAAGCTACCTCAGTCCTGAGATAAACATCCTGTCTGGTTAAGGTCTATTAGTCGCTAGGCAACCTTGGGTCACGTGTTTCTAACTTTTCAAATGTACAAAAAAGGACGTTTTCTTGTGGGAAAAACAAAAAACAAAAATCTTATCTATCCCCAACCTAAGGAAATAAAACAAATCTCTAAAAAAAATATTCTACAAAGCAGTAATACTCAATTATTTGTCCAAACTTGGATAACTATATGTTGGTATGATCAACAAATTTGATGATAAAAATAGACACTAGAGCTACCATTGTTAATTAGCTATTCTTATTTTGAAAATATGTAGCATATGTATTGTCCTGTGTTACCCTATTTCTGCCTTTATTTCTGCTATTTGTTTTCACTCTTCAAAACAAAATTAAATTAAATTTTAAAAAAAGAAGAAGATACAGACCTGAAAGGAGAGCAACTAGAAAGTTACTGTTTAATGAGAATAGACTTTCTTTTTTGGGGTGATGAAAAGTTTCACAGAAGAATGGCCATGATAGTTGCACGATACTTTAAATATTCCTAAATACCCTGATCTGTATACACAACATAACATTTACCATTTTAATGATTTTGATGTATATCTCACCACAAAAGAACAATATTTACCTGGTATGGATTTTCATGGCCTACTTTCCAGAGAACAGATTTGTGTCCTTCCTAGTCAGGAAGATGAGACACGAGAGAAGGCCATTCCATGCTCTAGTCGTGAACTTTCTGGAATTCCTACGGGCTGCAAGCTAAAGAAGAAGGCTCTACTGTTCCCAAGCTATATCCCTGGCCCACTTTTTCTGTATAGTCAAGTTGTGCTCACTTGCCAGCGCGGCCACATGTAACTCACAATTACTCAAGGAATGGCAAAGGCCTTGTTCTTTCTTTGAGTTTCAAAAGATAGGACCCATGGAAGAAATAAAGGCCCAGGCAAAGAATGTGGAAAACTATGAAGAGCTCAAACCAAGTTTCCATGTCTGTTGTTATCCAAAAATTACCTGGGTTAATTGGGGAGGAGTCTGGAAGGAAAGCAGAAGGGGTCTGCAGAAGACACACTGTATCCTGCCTGGTCTCCTAACCAAGACAAACCACAGAGAAGGTGATAGCACATGCCAAACAAATTTCTAGGACCCTGAGCTGAATGCTGCACTCCAGCCCCTGCCTTGAGTGGAACTTGGAGAGCAAGAGCCCAGTGAAGAAACCATTGCTGTGTGGCCAGACAACGCCACTAGAGACAGTCTCATGGAGAGGGCTGCCACGTATTGCAATGATGGGGTGAAAAAGAGAGAAGGGAGATGGAACTAGGTTCCTTGACTGAATGTAGAAAAATACCCTTTTACTTATTGGGAGAAATTTAAGTATGGAATTTCTATTACTCAGTAAATTTGCTCAAGAACAATCTATGTTTGCTGGCTGTATCCTGGGATCAAGATGCTCTGTGCAATACCTGGGACATTTAATGAGCCTATTGTTTTGCTTGGTGGGAAAATAGATTGTGCATTATAAGTAGCCAGCTGAACATCAAGGAATATTGTTCAGATTTATTGGTAGGACAGTGGGAATCCTGGGATGGAGATGAAAAGTGTGGGTTTGGAGCAAGGCGTTCCAAATTGGCTTGCTGGGTTCTCTGAAAGACAGGTGACACTAACTGAAAGCAATGGGACCTTAAGTAACAGGAAAATGTATGATTTTCCTGAAGAAAAGAAATCCAACAATAGTTTAGAAGGAATTTTTTTTTTTTTTAATCAGCCGGTAATGTCGTTCACAATTTGGGTTTGCTTCCTCTTTCATCAACTTTATTATTTATTTATTTAGTTTTTATGTATTTGGTACTGGGTCTCACTATGCAGCATGGACTCGAAATGATCCTCCTGTTTTCAGCTTCCCTAGCACTGCAATTGCAGGCATGCACCACCATGCCCGTCTCAGTGGCCGGCTCAGCGCACCCAGGGGCAGGGCCAGGCAGCATGTGGTACCGATCAAACCCCAGTTCCTGCTCTTGCCATGCAGGCATTTAAACCGTTGAGCTATTTCATCAAATTTAATAACAGCTTTATTTTTGTACATGTAGCAAGGTCTCTGCATCAGTTTCAGATGTCACACTCACACATAGCACCACCTTTTTTCTGTGGAGGAGAGACCTTTTGTCAACAGCCCTATCCGTCTTTCCTTTATACAGGTCTCACTGGTCATTCACATGGTGCTGTTTAAGCCCTCTGGCTAGGAAACTGGAGAGTAATAACTAGTTCACATCAATTAGTGTCCACCCACACTGAATCTGTGGCTGAGACTGAGTTCTTAGAAGAGAAAGCATTTTTTTTAAAAATTATTCTGTTGATAAGGAAAAATGAGTATCTGCAATTTAATTTTGAACTTCCACTTAACTCTATCTTAACTTATCTCTAATGTTTAATACTTACATGATCCTAAGCAAATCAATTGCTTTCTGCATATCTCAAATTTATTAATTTTACAGTGAAAAAGAGAAGTATCTAATTTATAATAATTTTTGAGGATTATAGGCAACACTATGTACAAATTATAAAATGCAGTGTGAGTGCTAGAGAGATAGCTCAGTAGTCTAAGCACATGCTTGAAAAGTTCAAGGACTGGGGTTCGATACCTGGTGCTGTCCCCATCCTGGGTACACTGAGCAGGTCACTGAAACTGGGAATGGTGGTGCACTACTGTAATCCCAGCTCTGGGAAGGCTAAAACAGGCAGATTGCTGAGTCTGAGCTACATGAGGCTCTGCCCCAAATACATAAAATAAAATTTTAAACATGTGCATTGTCTTGAGAAATTCATAGTAGAGAAAATAATGTATTTTTCAAATTAGAAAACATAAGTTAATATTTTATTCACTCTAGGTATCCCATAAGTGAAGTCTTTTTTAAAAAATGCATTTAGTGCAGGGTTATAGGGTCAACCACACAGGTTGGACTTATAGTGATCCTGCTGTTTTCAGCCTCCCAAGCACTGGGATTGCAGGAACACACCGCCACGCCTGATCTCAATTGCCCTCTCAGCATGCTCTGGGAGCTGGGCCATCACGGCTTGTGGTGCTGCCGATCAAACCCCAGTCCCTGAATCCAGGTCTCTGTGCTCTGCGAAAGCATAACCTTTAGTCTGCTGAGCTATCTGTCTAGCCCAGTGAAGTCTTACATAGTATGTGGACCTCTTTTGGCTAATCAATTCTCAAAAGATGTGCTCAGCATTTTTTTTTTTTTCACTAGTGAGGCATTTTTGAAAGTTTGTACGAAGTAGCACACCACAGATGGATAGAAAATATAAAAAACAATCAAAATAGTGTGACTTTTGCAGATCCCAGTTTCACACTGCATCTACAGGATGAGAACAGCCCACAAGCAGACCCCTCTAAGCAGCCGCTGCCCCTACAATTCACACCACAAAAATGGAATTCATAAAAAAATCATAATTTGCTTTTTAATGATTCACTGAACTCCAGCAATGCCTCAGAATATGTCCTCGAAACTGATTTCTTCAGAGTCCTCGCCAATGGAAATAACCTAAAAACATCCAAGAATTTATATTTAGAAATGCTTTCCCACTAAGCAAATAATCAGTAAGCCCTCCAGCCAACCTCCGGGGGGGCTATGATAGCTGAGTCCTAAGTAAGGGTTGTTTTGTTTTGTTTTTGTTTTTGTTTGAGACATGGTATCAGTGTGTAGCTCAAGCTGGCCTCAAACTCATTTTATTATTATTATTTTATTTTATTTTATTGAAGAACACATAGCAATGAGACAATTTCAAATTAGCAGGACAGATTCAATAATTAATACATTGCATATCGTTTTGTAGTGTTTTTTTGTCATACAAGGTACATACATGATATTCTACTTACAAATGCTATTAGAATAGATGCCTCTAATTAATGAATTGAGAGAATATAGCTGTATACTTATCTTATTTTTTAAAGCTGAATTATAGTACAGTTTCAATAATTAATACTTTCTACATTGTTATCTTCCTAGTGGTTATCCATAGTACAAGAAGCCAACAGAATATCCTGTCCAAACACTATTAGTGCAAATCTTTGTTCTCATAGAATTATGTAAAAGTACTGCATATTTATCCTAACTGTACTGTTTATACGAACGCAGAATGGTTCTTCCTTTATATCCCCTTTTTTGTTTAGTCCTGTCAAGGATGGACATTCCATTGTCATTCAATTATTATAGGTGCCTGAACTCAGCAAAACAATCCAACACAGTCCAGCAGTTCACAATAATAGTGCGTTATCTGAAGAAGTTGTTGATTAAAGTCTTATTTTGTATACCTAATTTTTATACTTTCCTGCTGGTCAAACTCACTTTATAGCCCAGGCTGGCCTTGAACTCTCAGTGATCTTCCTGTCTCAGCTTCCCAAGTGCTGGGATTACAGATATGTGCCACCACACCTGGCCTATGCATAAGGATTCATAAAATGATGTTGAAAAGGTGAGTAAAACTATAGAATTCCAGAACAGAAAGGAACTGGGACTTCATCTTCCATGTGAGCAAAGCAATGGCTACAGAAAAAAGCATATTACCCAGAACTATACATCAGTTAGCACAAAGCCAAGGGTGGAGGGCTGAACTTTCAGTCAGGGTCTTCCCTCAGTAGCTCTCATATATCCTGGTCCAAGTCTCCTTGCTCATGGTGCTAAGTTTAATGCTTTAGTTTTCCTAGTGAAAAGGATGTAGTTTTTTCTTATGAAAATACTCTCTTCCATTCTCAATTTTGAGGCACTCAATTTAAGTAGAACTAAACATCTCCCTGTCTCCTGAGATAGTTGGTCATTGTGTATTCAGTTCTTCTAGACACAAAGATTGTTTGAAGGACAAGTGTACTACTCAAGGAAAGACAACAAAATAAAAAGGTACATTCATTGGAGGAAAAGGCTGTTCATTCCTGCTGGACTTGACAGACCGAAGATTTAAAAGTTGGAGATACTGACAACAAGCAACATTTTGTTGCTCTGTTTGAAGGCATGGGCAGAGATAATTTTAAAGCTAAAAAATAGAGAGGTTGATGTTTGGATATTGGTGCCCTGAATGAACTGGTGCTTCTAGTGAACACTACCCATTGGTGTTTTGTTTAAGCTGGCTTGACAGGGTTTTCTAGCAACTCAAATTGAAATGTTTATAAAAGTTGTTCATTCATTTAGTTCTTCTCTATTTCCCTTCATCTCTGTTGAGACCCTAAATGTCACAGTGACACATGTGAGTCTGTGCCATCATCATGAGCAGATTGTACTGGTTAAGCACACACAGTTTGTCACATTGTTCTTGAACATGGAGCATTATTGCACCCATATCCCAAGAGTAAAGTCAAATACTAATCAATCTTTCTGATTTTACAATGCTCCTCGTGTGTCTTTCTTTGAAGACCAGTGACTATGTACTAGCTAGCTCCATCTTCACTTATGTCTTCCACCAAGGCTACTTTCCTTTTTTCATGTATTCTTCCAGGGATAACTTCTTGACCAAATCTTTCTATGAATTTTTCCACACACTAAGAAAAATCTGGAAAAACTAAGTGCCCTTGACAGACTCATTCCCTGTCAATCCCTCGTACACCCATACCATAGTTAGTCATTTATTTTCTCTTACTTTGACTTCAGAAGAATCAAGGATTCCTGAATTCAGCCAGTGGTTTTCCCTGCAGCATTTGATTTATTCTTTTTAGTAACTCCATTCTGTCTCCCTTTTGGTGTGTCCATGTCTAACCTTATGTTCTCTTTAAGTCCAGACTGTCCACAACAACCATCCCACACCACATTCCTGTTCGGCATTTGCATTCTCACCCTTTATTTCAACTAGTAATGCAACATTATTCACTGTGAATTGGGGATCCAACATGATTTCTTTTAGCTTAATGCTTGAAGGAAAAATATTGACATTTGGGGTCAAAAAAATCATATCATCTATGGAGGCTTTATTTTACCTTCTATTCAGACTGCTCTTTTGTTCCATGAAAAATCTTTGGAATGGGTCTTTTAATGAAAATTAAACTAAGGTGAAGGTTGTACTCTGACATTTGAAACATTGGGACCGTAGGGTCCCAGGAGGTTAAACTTGTCTCAACAGTAATATACAACATGTATTCATTATGAGAACAGCTTGGTCACCGTAGCTTCTGTGCCCTTTAAGAAATGGTTTTTCCTCCAAATATGGATTAAATTTCGCTGTGTTTTAGAAATGCTGCTGATCCTGTGAGGTGACTATCTAGTACGGCATTAATTGTGCTTGCCTTCTTCCTTTGTCATGGCTGTGGGACTTGAAATCCTGAACTCAGGATAGAAGATCATGTGGAAGGGCCCTCCATGGGGCGTGCCTAACTGGTTTCTCTGAGGAAGACCCCAGGTCTTTCTCTGAGTAAGAGCCCATCCTGAGAGGATGGGGAGGGTGCTCAGGAAGGAATCCATTTGAAAGGGCTTAGATGAGGGTTCTGCATACATTTTTCACTGAGGTCTCTGGAGGAAGGGATTCTGTTCACACTTATGGTTCTAAGTGCAGATAGCTGGAGCTAAGGGGCCAAAAAGTGATCTGCATATCCACAGTCAGGTGTTTGGAGCCAGAGCTGGCTGTGAAATGACAGGACAGATTAGGAAATCAGTCAGCATACATTGGACAGACTCAACATTTTTAGGGTGAGAAACTCTAAGTAGCAAAGGAAATCCAACTATTGAAGATTAACATCACAGGGAACATATTAAAAGACCATAACAACAAACCATAAGGGTTATAAATCCTAAAATCATGTCTTTATTGCCATCATATTTATGACTTTAATACCCACTTGTCTTGCCTGCTCTAAATATTTGTCCCCTTAACCGTCTTTTTTAACATGAGCAGGGAGTGTTATGCCAGAAAAACACTCTTTCGCAGAACTGCAAGTCAAGTCATATCAAGTTTGGGATCCTCCTGCCTATAATTTTGATTCTCACTATAAATTTATTCTTTTACTTTTTAAAGAGAATATGAAATATTATTAAGACAGAAAATATTACAAATGCTACAGAATTTCACTAACAAAATAACAGGAATTTGACAGTATTTGTTGAATTGCTTAGTGTTGTCTTGAAATTAGTTGTTCAGATTACCAGATATATGTGTTTATGACCTTCTGAATTTCCACAAGATCTGTAGTAATTTCTCTCTATTGTTTGAATTTGAGTTTTTTCTTTCCTCTTTTTGAGAAAGTTGTCTAGGAGTTTATCAATTTTATTTAATCATTCAAAGAACCAGCTTTTGTATTCATTAATTCTTTGTGTCATTTTCTTTGTCTCAATTGCATTAATTTCTGCTCTAATTTTTATAATTTCTTGCTGTCTTTGGGCTTTATTTGCACTTCTTTTCTCTAGAAGCTTGAGCTGCAATATTAAGCTATTTATCTGTTTTCCCTGTGTTTACCTCAGGTGTGAGTTCATCATCATAAATTTCCCTCTGAGCACCATTTTCACTGCATACCACAAATTCTGGTAAACTGTGTTTGAATTTTCATTGGATTGTAGATATTGTTTAATTTCATCTGTAATCCGTTGGCTACTGAAGAGGGGATATTTAATGTACATATGTTTATTGGGTTATTTTGTCATTAATTTCCAGTTTCATTACACTGTGGTTAAATAACATACATGGAATAATTTCTGTTTTCATGCATACACTTAAGCATGATCTAAGGAGTAGTATGTGTCTGTTTTAGAAAATGTCCCATGTACAGCTGGAAAGGCATATTCAAATGTTACTGGGTTTAACACTCTGTATATGCCTACTAAGTCCATTTGTGTAAAGGTCTGGTTCATGTTCTATTACCTTTTTGCTAATTTTTGTCTACTTGATCTACCTTTTTGAAATAAAGGGGTGTTAAGGTCCCCTGTTAATATTGTGATCTTGGTTATTAGATTTTTCATGCCTGTTAAAATTGTCTCATATAGTTGGGCACTCCTAATTTATTGCATACATATTTATGACTGTTATCTCTTCCTCTTGAATTTTTCCCCTAACTAGTATATAGTGACCCTCTTTATCTCATGTGATCATTCTTGGTTTTAAGTTCAGATTGCCTGCGAACAGAATAGCTATCCCTGATTTTTTTCTGAGGTCCTGGAGCACATAGTATTGTTTTCCATCCTTTGACGTTCAGCCCATGAATTTCTTTCTGGTTTAAATGTGTTTCTTCTGTACAGCAGATTGTTGGGTTTTGTTTCTAAATCCACTCTGCCAGTCTATCTCTTGTAATTGGTGAATTGAGTCCATTTACATTGGTGGTTATAACGGATATGTATTGACTTACGTTTCTCATGTTATTTTCCCACTGTTGGTTCCCTACTTTTCTCCTGTGTTTAATAGTTTGATGGGTTCTTTCTGTTGTTGTTCTTGGAATTGGTGGTATTCTGATACCCTTCTAGAATATCTTTTGGCACTCTGTGTAGGATTGATTTGGTTGTCATGAATTTCATTATTTGTTCTTTGTCATGGAAATATTTCAGTTCTCCATTAAAGCTGGAAGAGAGTCTTACAGGGTATATCAGTCTGGGTTGGAATTTGTTTTATTCATTTTATTGAGAAAAAAGGATAAAATAGCAATGAAACAGTTTCAAAACAGGTTAGTACAACAGTTACAATACTTAATACCTTGCATGTTGTTGTCTTGTTGTAGTGATTCAGAAGTCAAGATGTAGACATATCTTGTCTAAACAGCATTAATATAAATCATTATTCTCATTGAAGTAAAAGAAAGTAACTCTATATCTAGCCTACCTTATATATACATATGTATTTTTCCACTACAAAACTGTCCTTTATTTATTTATGTTCCCCTTTTTTGTTTTGTTAGAGATGGCTGTTCCATTGCTGTTAGAGAAGCTGTATTTGGAGAAAACTTTAAAGGACCTTTTCATACTTTATGCCATCAAGTTTTTGAAAATAGAAGTTAATGGGTAGAATTCTCACCCTAACTCTATATACTGATATCTGTGAACTAAGCAACTACCCTGAGTAATACTATACTGTGTAATACTAAAACCATGCTTAAAATACCTCTCATTTTGGTCTTCTAAATGTGTACTGGTCATATCAATTGGTGCTATAATCTCTTTAATGTAAATGTGTGTGAAAAAAAGTAATAAAAGCAAATGAGACAGGTACAGTGCCTGGAGTTTTGATCCTTGGGCCTGCCATGCTGGCCTCGCCCTCAGGTGTTCTGAGACAGCAATTGACAGAGGGTGTGGTAGTGCACACCTGTAATCCCAGCTCTTAGGAGGCTATAAACAGATGGATCTTTACAAGTCCAATCTAGTAGTGAGACACTGAACACCCTGTATACCCTTCCCTAAAATACACACACACACACACACACACACTCACACACAAAGTAAATGTGAAACAAGAAAAACAAAATGTAGAAGGATTGTAATGCTACAATGTTGAATATGGGTTGATTTCTAAATATCTGTGTAAAAATGTGCAATTTTTTTAACATTCTATAAGGATTTAAATTTTGTAATTTGTTTTCTTGTAGGACTTGAAGTACTTCATTCCATACTCTTCTTTACTTGATATTCTTTGTGGAGAAATCTACTGTTATTCCAATGAGTTTTCCTTTAAGTGTGATCTATAGTGGTTTTTAGCATGTTATTCTTGTGTTGGATTTCTGGTATCTTGATTATTATATGTCTGGGTGTAGCTTTAATTGAGTTCATATTACTTGGAGTTCTAGTATTACTTGGAGTTCCTCAGTTACTTGGAGTTCCTCAGTTTCCTGAATGTCAGATTGTTTACTCATATTTGGGAAGTTTTCTACTATTAGTTCTCCCCATATTCTTTTTACGTGGTTTGTGTTGCCTCCTTTTTGATTGATGCCTATTAGTTTTATGCTGTTAATCTTTGATCATCTTGCAGCTGTTGAATTACTATTTCCTGAATCCTAGTTGCTTTTAAGAGATCTTTCCCTACCTTTTCACTAACTGCAACTGTTTCTTCAAGGAAAGTCTATCATTACTTTCATTCAGTTTTGCCAGCTTTTAAAGGAGTTTTAAATTTCTTATATATCTCTTTGAATCTGCTTTGTGCATTCCATTCCTTTCCTATATTTCTCAACTAAGCTTTCCATCATTTTTCTATTCCCCTCTGCTTTTTATCAGTGTCTTTATAAATGCTTAGTAATTCTTTCATTATAGTTGCCATTTATTTTTTTAACATGTGAGATTATTTTTCATCTGATTGACTCTATTCCCTTCTGTAGTTGTTTCTTTACATCAGTTGTTACTATTCAGAGATTTCAGGTGTGTGGCTTTCCATTTCTTCTATGCTGATGTCTCCTGGTTTTGTTCCGGGTAGGCTGAGGGCCTGAGAATGCATTTTGCTCCTTCTTTTGTTATTTTCTACTTCAGAGAAAACCCTTTATTTTGATTTCTGTGATAACTTTTTGTGAAAGTTTGGTAGTAGGTAGCTGTATCACTGCTCTCAGAGCCTCTCTGTAAAGAATCTGTTTTTCTTGCCTAGCAAGTTGGAAGCCCTGGGTTCGGTTCTTGGCATCAAAAGCAGACAAACAAACAAAATAAATAATAAACCTCCCCTAAGACTCTATTTTTTAATAGTCTTTAAAGACTATTCTTTAATAGTCTTCTGTGTCAGAGATTCTTTTTATGTGTGTGTCCCCAAAATTTTCATTCTCTATTGGTTAAGAGTGAGATGATGGGTTCTGCTTGCCATTGTCTTCTATCCCTCAGTGTAGAACTTTGGTGAGATTATTACCCAAGCACCTCCTGATATTGATGCCCAAGGGAAAACATGTGATTAAGGCTAATATGGTTTCCTATTTACAGTAATACAATTAGCAATACAAATAATAGCTAATGAAGTTTAGAAATTTACAAACTTTTGTAATTAATGGGTTTGTACTTTAGACCATAGGACCAAACATTATAGCTGTATAACAAAGCAGATCTTACATTGGGAATTTGTATTTAAATTAGTTCCCCTGAGTTCTGCCTGGTCACCTACCCTTAGTGCACCTGGAGTCTTCCAGGCAGACTAGCTCACCCTAGTTACTTGCTGCCACCTGTGTGCCATGAGGATACTAGTGTAATTCTGGGCCTTGGTCTGGGTTCAGCTGGGCCCAGAAGTATGTCTCAGTTCACTGGGTCCAGATCTCATGAATTCACAGTCTACTGGCAGGACCTGGTATGGGTCTGGTTTCTGTGCTCTGCTCCTTCCAGCTAAGCCCAGTCCATGCGGATTCTCTGGGCCCCATTGGCTCCTGGTCCCATGACTCCTTCCCAATAGACCTGCTAAGGTAGAATGTCTCAGTGCTTTAATTTGCATTTCTCAATGACTGATGATGTTGAACATTTTTTCAGATATTTATTTGCCATTTGTATTTCTTACTCTCAGAAGTGTATATTCATGTCAGATGCCCATTTTTGGATTGGGTTTTTTAAGTTTGGAGGACTGATTTTTTAAAAAAATTCTTTATATGTTCTAGATAGAAGGCCCAATGGTACCACTGATGAATGCAAAAGTAAAGATCTCTTAAAACTAACACGGAACCAGGAAATTCAGCAGCTACAAGATGATGCAAAAAATAATAATATAAGAATGATAGGTGTCAGTGAAGCAGGGGGAGACAGCACAAATAACATAATGAGACTATTTGCAGAAGTACTAACAGAAAATTTTCCAAACATGAGAAAAGGACCTGGCATAAAAATAAGTGAGGCATATAGAACTCCAAATATCCATAATCAGAATAAATCTACACCTAGACACACAATAATCAATATCTCAGAAATTCAGCAAAAGAATAGAATATGAAAAGCTGCTAGAGAGAAGAAACAGATCACCTACAATGGAAAATCCATCAGAATTATGGCAGATTTCTCAACACAAACCACCAAATCAACAAGAGCTTGGAGTAAAGTATTTTAAGTCCTGAGAGAAAATAATTTCCAACCCAGATTGATGTACCCTGAAAAACTATCTGTCAAGTTCAATGGTGAAATAAGATCCTTCCAAGACAAAGAACAACTGAAGAAATTTATGACCACCAAACCAACACTGCAAAGAGTACTGAAAGATATTCTAGAGGAAGACAAAGGTGACTGCAGCTTCAAGAACACCAGGAAGAAACCACCAAACAGAGCAAATAATTAAAAAGAGGAGGAAAGTATGGAACCTATAGCAAGAAAATAACATGACAAAGATAAGCCAGAACTTATCAGCTGAAATCATCATTGTAAATTACCTCAATTCACCAATCAAAAGAAAAAGACTAGCAGAGTGATTAAGAAACAAAATCCAACAATATGTTGCATACAAGAAAAAAATTAAAGTCAAAAGGAAATTCATAGACTAAAAGTCAAAGGATGGAAACCAATCCTCCATGCCACAGAAAAATCAGAAAAAAGTAGGAGTAGCTGTCCTTATTACTAACAATATCAACTTCAAACCAAAAATCATTCAAAGAGATAAAGAAGGTCACTGCATACTAGTTAAAGGAAATCTTCAAGAGGAAGAGATAACAACTGTATACATACATGCACCCAATGTAGGAAGACCCGCCCATATAAGACAAATTTTAACAGTCAGGAAAAGTCAAATGAACCATGATACATTAGCAATGGAGGGCTTCAATACTCCACTGTCACAAAGAGCTAGATCAAGTAGGCAAAAATTTAAAAAATCAGCAAAGCAAGAACAAAACTACAACAAATTTGTGATGCAATCGACTGTATAGATCTTTACAGAGTGTTTCACCAATCAAAAACAGAATGCACATTGTTCTCAGCTGAATACTTGACATTCTTCAAAACAGGCCACATTCTAGCATACAGAGCATTCTTAAGTAAATGCAAAGGAATTGAAATTATCCGATGCATACTGAGTACAGTGCAATAAAACTGGAAATTATTGACAAAAGAAACTTCAAAAACCCTAAACACGTGTAAATTAAATAACAATCTCCTAAACAACCAGTGGGTCATAGATGAAATTAAAAAGAAAAGAAAAGAAAAAATATTTACAATCAAATGGAAATACAAATACAACCTAACAAAACATAGGGGATGGGGGATGCAATGAAAGCTGTCTTAAGAGCAAATTTTATAATGGCAAATTCATACATTAAGATAACAAAACAGGTCCAAATAAACAATATTATTCTTCCCCTCAAGCTCCTAGAAAATGGAAAGCAAGTCAAGTCAAAAACTCAAAGAAGGTAGGAAATTATAAAGATTAGAGCAGAAATTAATGCATTGGAGAAGCAAGAAGCAATTCAAGGAATAAATGAATCAAAGAGTTGGTTCTTTGAAATAACCCCCTAGCCTATTCAAAAAGGCAAAGAATAAAACCCAAATTAATGCAATAAAGCATGCAAAGGGTGGACTCCACCATCTTCCTTGATCCTGCCAATGCCCGCCCAGCCAGAGAGACTGGCCTGAGACAGCGGGGCCGGGGCAGACTCAGGCAGTCTCCTGGATCCCACCCCAAACCCTCCCAGTGAGTGGGAATTTGCATGATTCAACGGGCTTCCCAGATCAGTAAGTGTGTGGTGAGTCTGAAGGCTTCTTCTCACGCATGCTACCCGGATCCCCGCCCCCAATCCCTCCAAGTCAGTGAGCGGCCTGAAACCTCAGGACCAACTCACCAGCAACTCCCCAGATCCCCTGCCCAAAAGCCCACTGAGAGAGTAGGAATTTCCCCGACTCCCTGGGCATCAAAATTCAGTGAGTGGAGAGCTCCAGGCCTGCCATGCTGGAGAGACATTTCCAGGCAATCCCCTGTCCCACCCTGCAGCCCCAGACCCAGCACAGCTCGGCCTGTGAGTGAGGGCTCCAGGCCTGCCACGCCAGAGGGATGTTTCCAGCTTTCTGCTGTTCCGGCCCATGGCCCAGGACCCAGCACAGGTTGGCTGACCCGGGACAGCCTACCCAGTGAATAAGAGCATCCACTATCCTTTTGGGAGCCTAGCAGACCCACCAAAGCCCAGGCCCGCCCACCCAGAGAGCAAACTGCCTAACACAGGAGGGCCGACTCGGGCAACTTTCCAGAACCTTGCCCCAAAGACAGCCAAGATAGTGGGAATTTTCACTGCTTGCTCTGCATCCCAGTTCATTCATGCTTTCCTGACCAAGGAAGCAACAGAGGGGAATGACAAGAGCTGCAGCAAAAAGGAACTGAATACAACAACTATACCCAGGACAGGCATACCTGGATAATATCAAACTTAATAGACTGGCACTCGAATCTCATTACACACTAAAGTTATAGCTGCACCAAAGGTCAGATGTCAGTGCTATACAAATGACAAGGACAAGGAGAAAAATGCAATCTCAGGCCTCGAGTCCACCAGTAAGTGCAGAGGACACTAGCTCAGCTGAGAGGAACAAATTAACAGAAATGGAAGCAAAGGAACAACAGCAGAAAGGTATAGAGGAAATCAGACGAGAATTAATTCCTCAAATAAAAAAAGAAATATCTGAATACA